>PVKS010016613.1:0-43612 GCA_004027875.1 Aplodontia rufa
GGACGAGGGGGGACCCGGGTTCCAGCCGTTGGCACTCACCCTCCTCCTGATCGGCTCCCGGGGGGTGGGGGCAATCCAGCCCCCCACAGACCCCTCCTTCACTCCATGTGCAAAATCCAATGCCAGGTTAGCAATGGTCTGGTGGTAATTTGCCACCCAAGTGGGACACTTCTGAGCGAAAAAAGATGATATGAACAATTACACCAAGACAACAGGCATGCCACAGGGCTCTGGGGCACACCAGGAGCTAGCGCACCCTAGTTAGAGACCTAAACACACACTGGAAAATCGTAAAGCTTTAGGACACTTTATGGGACAAAACCTTGACCACAGGTAGGAAAAGACCTCAACACAAGCACAATTCCAGGGAAGATGTGCATACACGCGTTGCAGTAGCAAATCTAGCTGTTCCTGCTGACCAAAGAAAGCGCAAAGGTGTCTGCTAAGAACACGGCTGTGCATTTTTTGTTTCTGTTTTTTGGTGCAGGGGATGGAACCCAGGGCCTCACACACGCCAGCCTAGTGCTCCACCACTGACAGCACCCTCTAACCCAAGAAAACGGACTGTAAATGTTCTCAGCACGTGATACAATTAGCTAGATTTAATCATTCTGCAACTTGTGTATACAGACATTATCACATTGTACACCATAAATAAATACTGATTTGCAAAAGAAAAAAATTTAATGTAAGGAAAACTGCAACCACAAAACCATATCCACAGAACAATGGAAATAAAGACTTGAGTGCTGGCACAGGGCACAGCAGCCAGAGGGTAGGCAACCTCCTGATAAGTCAACTCAGCCGTGTCATCCAAAACTGAGCCTCGGCACCCGGCAACTCCACCCCCACAAAGCAACCCGAAAACTCCATATGGGAAGCAGAAGTCCCATATAAAAGTACCTATGGCCACACTGTTCACAATACACAAGGGCAACCCAAACACTCAACAGTGAAATTTTTGAATGAAGAAACAGGTACACTGGCGCAGAGGAGCTAGATCACAGAGAGTAAGAGACTGCAGTTGTGCGTGGTGCAGACGTGCAGCGGTGCCCACAAGGTGCCCAGGAGCACATGCAGGGTACACAGAATTCAAAGCCGCAGCTTAGTGCGGACCTGCCACCGCTGCCTTCTATTTGTGTTATCTATCTTTCTGCATTTACAGCACATTTTAAAAAACCTACAAAGGTTACAAAAGCAGATGAAGCGGTCCACAATGGCTTCATGTTTTCATCCCACAGATGGTTTCCGAGGACATTCTCACCCTCAAGACTGCTAAAATCTGGTCTGCAGAACAAAGACAACTGGTGTACCCAGGAACATGTGACGAAGACCACAAGAAACTAAATTCAGCTGAGGACACATCCGACACTTGGACCAGACCAAGGCACTGGCAGCATCTAAACACTCCCACTTGGCCCAGACCTTGCAATGGAAGGCCAGGAGCCCCACATCCCTGAGACGGTAGAGTAAAGAGTCACCTGCAGGCTATCCTTCAGTACCCCCCGAGCGTGAACCATAGGCCTGGAAGCAGAAGGCGAGTGCTGACCCAAAGCAGACACTGCCAGGTGGCCTTTTTGCTCTGAGACTCCATTGTATACGTGGTGTTGGGGTTTGAACTTGCGTACTCGCGCATGCCAGGCAAGCGCCATAACCACCGAGCCACCACTCCAGCCTTCATCATTTTCTCAAAAAGAAAAT
Source organism: Aplodontia rufa (assembly GCA_004027875.1). Taxonomy (NCBI): domain Eukaryota; kingdom Metazoa; phylum Chordata; class Mammalia; order Rodentia; family Aplodontiidae; genus Aplodontia; species Aplodontia rufa. Next base: position 1,702 of record PVKS010016613.1, read on the forward strand.
TTAGGGGGGCTAAAGCAGTGGCTCGGTGGTTACAGCGCTTGCCTGGAACGCGCAAGGATGTGGGTTTGAACCCCAGCACCACATACACATACACAGCAAAGTGTCAGAGCAGTGAAAGTCACATGAAAAACTAAATAAAACTGATTCTCTTTCTCTCTTTCGCTCCTCTTTAAAAAAAAGGGAAAAGAAAAAGAAAATTTAAGGGCTGCAGCAGTGACTCAGCAGTTGGAGCTCTTGCCTGGCATGCATGAGGACCCAGGTTCAAATCCCAGCACCAGGTACACAACTAAGAGAAACAAAGGCCAGATGAAAAAATAAAAATAATAAAGTTGATTCTCTCCTTCTCTCACTCTCTTTAAAAAAGAAAACTCAGGGCTAGGCTATAATCCCAGCTACTCTGGAGACTGAGGCAGGAGGATTCTAAGCTTGAGGACAGCCTCAGCAACTCAGTGAGGCCCTGTCTCAAAATAAAAAAGGCCCAAGGATGTAGCTCAGTTACAGAGCACCCCTGGGTTCAATTCCTAGTACCTTAAAGAAAGAAAGAAAAAAAACTTTGTGTTCATTTTGATCATACAGAAGGTGACATGAAAAACAGAAACTCCCAATATGTTCCCTGTGATGACGATGGGACTCTACATAAGAGATCACCTGGGCAGGTAGAAGGCATCCAATCAGCTCAATGAGTCTCAATTTAGCAAAATCTATGACAACTCCAGTGTGCATTTTTGTCTCTCAGGTTCAATTTCAGAGAAAAATAGGCCTGTATAAAGCTAGCATCTGCGGCGAGATGGGGCAGGGTTGAAGCAGAAGTTAACGTATGGCTTCCCAGGCGAACCAAACAATTAAATCTGTGCCAGAAACTGAGGATTGATGCCCTCGCAGATTCTCAACATCCTGCCTCGGCCCCTCCATCTGCTGGAGCGCAGAGCGCCTTCTGACAAATTGCGAACAGCATTATGATCTATGCTGGAAATGCAGCTCACCCCACCAACACGAGCAGGCTCCGCAGCTCGACGTGGTGGCGAAGGCCCTAGATGAGGAATTTTGAGCAGACCGCAAACACACCTGGACTTCAGCGGAAGCAGATTCAGAACTGTTTCAGAAATACTGCAAATTCTGAGCCTCATCAGTGCAGAATCTGTTTCACAGGGGTTCAGATTCTTTAAAACCCAAACCATAGGTGATGGAATTTCTAGCTGCCCCTCATAATGATACGTTACACAATGTCTTGCTTCCAAACCATATGCAAATGGTTTTAAGTAGAAGACACCTTGAGAAACAGCAGTACCCCTGAATCATGCAGCGTTGTTTTTTTTTTTTAAAGAAAGAGGGACAGTGAGAGAGAGAGAGAAAGAGAGAAACAACTTTATTTAGTTTTTCACATGGCCTTAGCTGCTCCAACACTCAGTTGTGTACATGATGCTGGGGTTTGAACCCGGGTCCTCATGCTTGCAAGGCAAGCGCCGAAACCGCTGAGCCACCGCTCCAGCCCCCCATGCAGCATTTTAAGGCACATAAACCCCAGTGCCAAGAGCAACACGCACACTTGGGACCACAGTGCTACAGATGATCCACACAGCACCCCAGACGCCCCTGAGGGACACAGCAGCCCCATGTGCTTCAGAATGCCAAGAAAAACAATTAACTAGAGAACAGTAACAGGATATTATAAAACTAAGAACATTCTTCCATAATTGAGGAGTAATTCCATTTCCAACTGACACCCTTCTCCAGCTTCCTATACCTGATCACATAAAAGCGCACACTCAGTCTTTTGAAGTGAGGCAGAACTGGGAAAGGATGCAGAATTCAGCCGCAACCAGCTCACGCGCTCTCTGTATTTTATGAGTTCATATAAATAATGTATGGCTCACTTTAAATGTCTCAACTCTGGTAACATAGTATCGGTAGACAGCTACCATGTCTGAGATCGTTTGTTTTAATAAAGTTTCATGACTCACCAGCTACCAAAGCCTTGATTGAATTCAAAGTTCAAAACATAATTCCCATTTTCAGAGGATAAAAAAATTTTCTAAATAAATAATAGATCAAAGCAGTAACACACTGTAGCATCCATTACAACAGAGAAGTGAGATTAGTGATCATGCAGTGCACTAGTCAGATAAGGGGACACCGTGGCACAGTGGGGGCGGGGAAGGAAAAGCAGACCTGGAAAAGGGCCTCCTCTGCCACCAGAGCAGTGACCCATGCTAAGCAGCAGCTCCCGCAGGGCCCAAACCCCACCCACGGACCCTGGCTGCAGAAGTCCTCATCCGACAGGCCTCTTTCTTCTGCGTGGGCAGGAAAACCTCCACAGGCGTTTCCCCAAATGAAGTCACTTGTCTTGAAAGGCAGTAAGTTATTTATGAATCACACTATCAAGTTTAAATTTTTTCTAAATTTTTTTAGCTCCCCTGAGTTCTAACCTTACAAGTTCAAAGAAAAAATTCGCTCGACACAACCCTCCTCTGAAACCCCCAGATGAGTAGTTTTTCTGTAGCTTTCAGTAGAATCTCAATGACCAAAAGGAAACTTCATGAAAGTGCAATTCAGGATGCTGATTCCTTCCTAACTGAGAAAGAATTCAAGGAAGGGAGCATTCAGAACAACCAAAAAAAAAAAAAAAAAAAAATCTTGAGCTGGAGCAGTGGCACAGCAGTTACAGCTCCTGCCTGACATGCACAAGGACCTGGGTTCACCGCAGCACCACATACACAACAAAGTGGTAGAAAAAATAGAATGCAGATAAAAAGAAATAAATAAAGTTGACTGACTCTCTCTCTCCCTCCCTCCTTCTCTCTAAACAAACAAACAAACAAAAAAAAAAAACGCTAAAGATAAAATGAGTCCCCATGGCCCATCCTATCCTTACATGCCTGGCCTGGCTCCTTCCTTCACCAACCCCAGCTGCCGAGCAGGCCCTGGACTGACAGGAAGCAAATGAAGTGGAGTGAGGCAGGGAGACACCCCCACACCAATCTTCCCTTTCAGTAACATGGGTTCCTAAGCAAGGGTCTTACTCTCTCCTCATCAGGGTCCAAAACAAAGAAAAACTGAATCTCCTGCATGTCCAGGGCCAACTGCTGCTACCCCTCCCAAAGAACAGCACCCACACTCCAGATGCCCTCCCAGGCTCCACTGCAGATGCCAACACCAGGGGAGGGCAGTTTTTACCTCCGCTCCAGAGGAGTTTCTCTTGGTGCTGTCCTCGGGGACATCAGAGGAGGCTGCCAGACTAGAGAACAGCACCCCTCTTCCATAAGATGCTGTCCCCTGCACCCCAGCCCCTCTGTATTCCAGGACCCACCTCACACCCAACAAAGGTGCACACAGCACAGCCAGGCCGGGTGCCCTTCTCTGCAGTCCCAGCCCTGGCTCCCCAGGCCTTCTTGATGCTTCACTTTGTCCCCAGGGGTGTGGCTGCCTCCGATACCTGGGTTCCCGGCCTATGGCCCTCCCTGCACTGAAGTACCCTGTAGGCTATGTCTTCACTGCAGTGGCAGACACCTATAATCCCAGCAACTCCGGAGGTTGATGCAGGAGGATCACAAGTTTGAGGCCAGCCTGGGCAACTTAGCAAGATCCTGTCTTAAATTTCAAAAAAAAGTTAAAAGGCTGGGAATGCAGCTCAGTAGTAGACTGTCCCTGAGTTCAATCCCCAATGCAGCCATAAAAAAGAGAGAAAAATTACACAGAGGACCCAAAGTTGCTGACCACACAGAGCAATAAAGTCTGTCCTATTGCTTGACAATGCTGATCAGAAACCACCTCTGGAGGATGACCTCTTTCCCTAGCCCACCCTGCTCCTTTGCAGACAGTGGGGTCTGAGTTCAAGTTACTTCATCTCTCAAACCTTCCATTTTCTCCTCTGCAAATCAGAGGTAAAACCAGAGCAACAGCACAGCCAGTGACCTACCTCCCTCACCCTCAAACCTTCCGTATTCCAGGCTAAACTAATGCAACTGCCTGATCGAACCTCCTCGGAAGGCAGGGTTTTGAATAACCTCACTACCTCAGCCATACACCCTGAATAAATTCTAACATACACATCCTTTTTAAAATAGTGCTTATTTTTAAAAAAAGAAAAGAAAAGGAAGGAAGAAAGGAAGGAAGGAAAGCAGACAAGCAGAAAAGCCATCCCCTCCTCATTCTGGAGGCTACCACTTGTTAGCACAGCCAGAAGCCCACAGCCAGGGTTCCAGGGATCTGGAAGCTTGTCACAGTGCAGGGCCACATTCTGCCTTCAATCAATGTGTCTGCATAAAGGTGTCTGAGATATTACGCATAGGCCCGCAGATCAGACAGGATGCCCTTTCTGCCTCTCTTGGCCATTTGCCCTCTCCTCCAGGAAGGCTGAGTCAGCATGTCGCCAAACAGGACACAGGAGAAGCGTGTTCTACAGCCGGATGGGAGCCTAAAGTAACGGCCCCCTGACCACCTGCTGCACCTCTGTGCGTTTACCTGATTCTTGAATGACTTAGAGAAGGTCGCAAATAAGCTCCATGAGGTAATCAGCAACCCAGAAAGATCTGACAAAGTAGCTAAATCTGGTCAGATGAAACCTAAGACAAAACCCCAGGAGTGGCCTGAAAACCACTCATGACAATTAAGACGAATGAATCCTCACTAACGTGAGAAACTAAGACAAGTGGGCCTAAGACAAGTCAGTCCACCTCTTCGCTTACTGGGTGCACAGGACCAGCTCTATGTCAGGCAGCCACGCCGCACTCCATGGGCGCTAGCGTCTGCGCCAGCTGATTAGGCCACTAGAGGTACAGCAGGTATCTGAGGAGGTGACTACAGGTGCTCTCCACTGCAGATTCGGACACGGCTATCATGATCTACAGATTCTGGGTACCAAAGACATCCCTGTGTGCCAGGGAAATAATGAAAGATACAGTGTACTCAGGCCACTTTCAGTCAGCTGTTCACACCCAGAATTCGGGTGATGGTAGTGGACACCCAACCCCATCCACTCTGGAGATGAGGCCAGAGAGTAGCTCAGAGGTTCTGTCCCTGCACTGCAAAAACACTTTAAAATGTACCAGGGGGAAGAGTTGTGCAAAGAGGAAAGACAGAAAGGAAGCGAGGGCTTCAGGGCAGGAACACGTCTGGGGCTGGTCCCTCCGTCCTTACTCCACCCAGTTCACGCAACCTCTCGCCCCATTAACTGACTCCTGCTCTCTACGATAATAAACAATCCGAAACACAGGACCAAGAGGAACTATACAAGAAACCTGAACTGAATACTGAACAAGAGCCAGGTGGTTAAGGAATGGAATAACAAGAAGACATTAAAAATTAGCAAAAATGAGGGCTGGACCAGTGGCTCAGAGGTATCGCACTTGCTCGGCATGTATGAGGACCCGGGTTAGAATCCCAGCACCACATACACAACTAAGCATCAGAGCAACAAAAAGCAGATGAAAACTAAACAAAACTGATTCTGTGTGTGTGTGTGTGTGTGTGTGTGTGTGTGTGTGTTTAAAGTGAGCCCAGTCTGCCAACACCTGGCAGAAGCCAACAAGAATCCACCCTGGATGGAGATATCTTCATCCCAGGCTTCACCCAATCCCACAAGTAACTTTCTAAGGACAAAAGCACTGAGTAATAAAAAATAACAAAACGGGGTTGGGGATTTAGCTCAGTGACAGAGCGCTTGCCTAGCACGCTACAAGGCCCTGAGTTCGATCCTCAACCCTGAAAAAAAAAAAAGAAAAATAACAAAACACACAAACAAACACATTTCAGGGGCAAGGAATAACTAAGCAACAAACAGAAGATCCAAAAAATCAAAATGAAATTACAAAATAATAAAATGCTACAGCTACATATTCAAATAAACTAAAAGACAAATTGAAAACAGCTGCAGAGAACAGGAAACACTTATAACCTATTAATAAATAGATAAACATGCCAAAGAATACAATACTAAAAACTCAGTAGACTGAGAGAACTAAACAGAATCTAGAATGGCATGGGGGGACCTAGGGCCTTCTAACAGCAGCTTAGACCTGGCTCGAGAGAGAATCAGTAAACCCAACAATGCAAAACAGAAGAAAATATCCAAAAAAGCCAAAAAACATGGAAGAAAAATAAAGTGAACACACGTCTCATCAGAGTTTCAGAAACCGTGTAGAAGTGGAACAGGAACATCCCAAGTGACGATGGCTGAGAACTTCACCAAATCAGACAGGGGAAACCCGATAATTCAAAGGGAAAATAAGCAGAAAAACACACACACACCCTGAGAAAATAGGACAGACCTGTGCAGCAGTGGGGCAGAGAGGCCCGCTACAGGTGCCAGGGCAGGGGGTTGGCTGCTTCCAGTGCCGAAAGCAAGCACCAGACTAGAGCCACACCTAGAAAACACCCTTAAGAACAAGAACTGAACAAGGCACTTCCAGACTAACAAAGAAAACTTGGCCTCAGCATGCTCTCAGGAGAGGAAATTCTAAAATACATCCATCAAAACGAGTGATTCCAAGCTGGGCCCGGTGGCAGCACGGGAGGCTGAGGCAGAAGGACCCCAAGTTCAAAGCCAGCGTCAGCAACTTAGGCCCTAAGCATTAGTGAGACCCTGTCTCAAAATAAAAAAGGCTGTGGATGTTGTTCATAAGCACTCCTGGGTCCAATCCTAGTACAAAAAATTAAAATAAAAAGAAGATTCCGTGTGAAAGTACTGAGATCCAAAAGAGGTGAAGAGCAAAGAGAGGCACAAATACAGAGGCTGCTCTGAAATGACAGTGGCTGTCAGAGCTAGGGAGACAGCCCCGTGCTGCTGAAAATGGAAACACCAACAGTACTATCATTCCAGAACCAAAGCAGTTCATGTTTCCAGAATCGTAAACTGCCCAGAAAAAGGATCAAAGTCTTGATCAACTTTCTGCTTTTCCCAGTGTTCCTACTACAGAACCTAGGGAACTGTTATGACAAGAGAGGAATAGTACATGATTCAAAAATAGTAAAGGGTGGAGCTGGAGCGGTGGCTCGGTGGCTCGGTGGTCATGGAGCTTGCCCAGCATGCCAAGTACACGGGTTCAAACCCCAGCACCCGCACACACAACAAAGTGTCAGAGCAACCAAAGCCATGTGAAAAACTCAGTAAAAATTTATTCTCTCTGTCTCTCTCTCTCTCTCTCTCTCTCTCACTGTCCTTCTATTAAAAAAAAAAATAGTAAAGGGTAAGAAACTAAATAAATATTTTCAATCCATTAAAAAAAAAAAAGTGGAGCTGGGTCTGGTGGCATACTCCTATAATCCCAGTAACTCAGGAGGCTGAGGAAGGAGAATCGCAAGTCAACTTTTTATTTTTTCTCAAAATAAAAAGGACTGAGGATGTAGCTGACTAGTAGAGCACCCCAGGGTTCAATCCCAATGCTGCAAACAAAAAAGTACAGGCAACTTGTTTCTTTTTTGTTGCTGTTTTTCTTTTTTTGTGGTGCTAGGAAGGGAACACAGGCCCTTGAGGATGTTAGGCAAATACTCCTCCACTGAGCTACATCCCCAGCCCCAGGACAGAGTTTTAATATGGCTCTCCCAGTTCTTAACAGAAGTAGTCAAAATCAGTAAAGACAGACCATTTGTACTCCACAGATACAGTATCTGACATAACCAACACTTACAAAATAGCACCAACAATTGTGGACACTCTTCCAGCATGCAGAGGACACTGCAAAAACTGACCATATACAGGTCCACAGAGCGAAATTTAACCAATTTCAAAATGTAAACACGCGGGGCAGGAGCGGTGGCTTGGCGGTTATGGCACTTGCCCGGCATGCACAAGTACACGGGTTCAAACCCCAGCACCCACATACACAACTAAGTGTCAGAGCAACCAAAGCCATGTGAAAAAAATCAATACAAAATTGATTCTCTCTCTCTCTCTCTCTCTCTCCTCTTTAAAAAAAGAAAGAAAAAGTAAACACGCAGTTGTGCAAGCTGTATGACCCAACCACCAGGGGGCACCATCCCTACGTGATAATAATGTCAATAGCTCCCCCTAGCCAGGCAGTAGGCAGGTCACTGCACTGCTGAAATCCCAGATGTCTCTGATCAGATGCAATAAAGAAAACAAAAATAAATCCTGGAAAACTTATTCTACATTTAAAAATTACAAAACACTTTAAAATAGCAAATTAATGAACTCAAAATGAGAAACTGAAAATAATTTGAAGTAAACAGTTACACAAATACTACATGTCAAAACTTGTTGAATGCAGCTCAGCATTTAATTCCTAGAACTAAATACATATCCAAGGGCTGGGGATGTAGCTCAGTGGTAGAGAGCTTGCCTAGCATGCACAAGGCCCTGGGTTCCATCCTCAGCAACACAGACACACACACACAAAGAGGGGACTGGAGCAGTGGCTCAGCAGTTATGGCACTTGCCTAGCATGCACCACGTACACACCAAAATGTTGGAACAATGAAAGCCACATGAAAAACTAAATAAAACTGATTTTCTTTCTCTTTCTCTTTCTCTCCCCCTCTCTCTCACTTCCCTCTCTCTCTCTTAAAAAAAAAATAGAATTAAATAGCTATCTTAGGAAAGATAGATGGCTCAAGACTGATAAGGTAAGTATGCATCTCATAGATTTCTCCCTCAAAAAACTGGTGGAGGGGGCTGGAGAGGTGGCTCAACAGTTATGGCGCTTGCCTGGCATGCGCAAGGATGTGGGTTTTAACCCTAGCACCACCTACACAACAAAGTGTCAGAGCAATGAAGACCATGTGAAAAACTAAATAAAACTGATTCTCTCTCTTTCTCACCGTCCCTCTCTCTTAAAAAAGAAAAAAAAATTGGGAGAGGGGTTAATAAAATGAAGCCACAAAGAGTAGAAAGAAGGAAATAATAGACTAAAACGTAAAATAAGCCTGATAAAATAGGCAATCCTCTGACAAAAATGGAGGGGAAAGGGTGAATGAACAAGTACTCAATGCCAAAACTGAAAAAGGAACCTTACTACCATCACAGAGACAGCATATCATGAACAACTTTATGCCTATCAACTTGGAATCTAGATGACATGGACAAAGTCCTCTAAAAAATGTAACCTACCAGACCTGGTTTAAAAATAAAACAAAAGCAGAAAGCCTTGTGAAAGTCTAAATCATAACCTTCAAGTCTGTTGTTGCTGTTTTGCACAGAACCCTCAGGATCCATTGGTTTCCCAGGCAGGTTCCCCTGAGCATTCATGGACCTGATCATTCCTGTCCTGGACGTCAACTCACTGCAGCTTGAGAACTACTGTGGAGTGCAACCTGCCCCAGCAGTGGAGATGACCTGGGCTGACGTCGTGGCCCTGACTCCCTGAAGATGCGCCTAAGACTGAAGGAGAAATTGGTGCCAGGAGCCCGTGACCCACCTGGGTTCCTGTTTCACCCTCCTAACCTGTGGTTCTAGAATGGAACTTAAAGACCAGGAAGAAAGGAGGCAGGGTTCTTCTGTGCCCACTGCACACCCCCACACATGGCCTGGCACCCCCCATGGTGCAACAGGCTCTGAGCAGCAGCAAGGGGCAAGAAGCAGCATGCACCAGCTACTGGGGCTCCATGCTTATAAAAGTTAAGCATGGAGATAATATCAAGTGCCTGAAAGGATTTCCAGACAACAGGCAAGCCCTGTACAGAGAAAAGCACGCCTTCACTCAGGGAGCTCAAGCAGAGCTACCTACCTCTATAGAAGAGAGATGCCACACTCGTGGCTGGAAGATGTCGATTCTCCCACAGACTGCTCTTCAGGCTTCATGCAGTCACCATCGAATACCCAACAGATACCGTGCAGTTGAGCATCTTAAACTTACATGAAGCACTAAAGAGCAGGATGGCCAAAGCATTTGCAAAGAAAACAAGTGTGAGGTCCACCTTCGCGGTCAAGCAGAAGGCCCAGACAGATCGCCAGGTGTCCCGCAGTTTCTGCATGACAGCTATGCAAGGAGGGAAGCATGGCTCCTCAGCAGCACTTACTAAGAACTCTGTCCACGTGGGAAAGGGACAGACCCCTACATGACACCAAGAGGGAGGGCAAGGTACACAGCCACTGCGGATGAAACCAAAATCACCTTCACGCTCGAGACAGGAAATGTTATCGAGTGTCAAGCAGCACTAACCCTAGAAGGAAAGAGTGACAAACCTGACATTAAATCTGAGAATGTCATAAGACTCCAAAAGACCATGAAAAGACAGCCTCAGAGTGGAAAGGTGTGCACAGTGCAATACACACAACAGCTCCTAAAATCAGTAAGAAAAACAGATGTTTTTCAACAGAAAACTGGCAAAGGACCTGAACAGGCATTTTTTTTTTTTTTTTAAAGAAACCACACAATTTCCTTGTGCCCTATTCCTTCTCGCAAGCACCACGAAAAGCAAGAAAGTCTATACCGAGGAGGTTCAGCAGCAGGAGGGTAAGCACACAGGATGCACACACAGTGCAGCCTGGGCCGAGGCAAAGGCAAGTCATGCACACACTCAATGACTGGGTGAACCACTGAGGACAAGAACAGCACACGAAAAGACAACACTGCCGATCACTTATGTAAACCCCACAGCAGGTGAAACTGGGGCTGGAGCAGTGGCTCAGCAGTTACAGCACTTGCCTGGCATGTGCAAGGATGCAAGCTCAAACCTTAGCACCACATATACGGCGAAGTGTAGGAGGAACGAAAGACACATGAGAAACTAAGTAAAACTGATTCTCTCCCTGTCTCTCTCTTTCCTTAAAAAAAAGAAAAAATAGAGAGAGGGAAAGACAGAGAAAGAGAGGGAAAGAATCAGTTTTACTTAGTTTCTCATGTGGCTTTCATTGCTCCGACACTTCGCCGTGTACATGGTGCTAGGGTTCATACTCAGATCCTAGAGCGTGCCAGACAAAGGCTGTAACCGCAGAGACACGCCTTCAGCCCCCTCTCTTTATTTAAAAAAAAAAGCAGGTGAAACGGCAGTGCAGTTTCCAGAGATGCATGCCTGGGTAGGAAGCCATTAGGAAAGTGGAGAAGATTATGACCAAAAAAAAGCAAGAGCAGTATTGTATTTGCCTCCTGGAGGGATAAAGAGGCCATGATCAAGCTGCATATCGAGGGCTTCCAGGGTGCTGAAATGTTCCCACTCCTGATCATGGCAGGGTTCACAAATGCTCTTCTCAAAAACGTTGATTGATGGGCTGGAGCGGTGGCTCAGCGGTTACAGCACTTGCCTGGCATGAGCGAGGACGCAAGTTCAAACCCCAGCACCACGTAGACAGCAAAGTGTCCGAGGAATGAAAGTCACATGAAAAACTAAATAAAAATTTCTTCTCTCTCTCACTGTCCCACCTTTCTTTAAAAAAAAAAAAAAGTTGATTGAACTGTAAATGCTTCATCATTTTAAAAAGGAAAGAAAATCACGTTAAGAATAGGACAGCTCTTCTCAAATAAAGCAGGTAAATAAGTCATTGGACAATTCCTTGCACCGCTCTAACGGCTGTGAGCACCAAAGAGGATTTTGTATAATTAAGCCCTCAAGGTAGCAAGTCAAATCCAGAGCCCTGAGACTTCGTGACAAAGTGCCCAGTTTAGATCTGTAACACCAACCAGGAGAGGATTTGATTCTCAGAGCCTAAATCCTCCTGCATGTTTAACAACTATTTCGGTTTTGCCTCTGACCTTCCTGGCTTTACAGAGCCCAAATGAGACGCAAACACGCGGAGCAGGGCCCGCTGCCTGCACTTGCAGGCTCCTCCAGGCTTTAATCTGCACTCACAGTGTGATACACTGAGTCCTCTTAAGCTTCAACGGCATATTTAAATTGGGAAATTAAACTCCACTGGGGGAAAGTTAGGTCCAACAAAGAACGAATCTAATGCTGAACAATTTGTTGATTATGAAGAATCAAATATGCCAGGAGCAGTGGCACACACCTGTAATCCCAGTGACAAGGGAAGCTAAGTCAGGAGGATCACAAGTTCAAGGCCAATCCCAACAACTTAGCAAGACCCTTTCAAAAATTAAAAATACAGATAGGATGGTGGCGTGTTCCTGAAATCTCAGCTACTCGGGAGGCTGAAGCAGGAGGATCACAAGAGCAAGGCCAGCCTCAACAACTTAAGGAGGCCCTGGAATTGGTCAGGCAAAGTACCCAAGAGGAGAATGGTCATAGAGAGGGGTCTCCTGGGTTCCTGGCTGAATGACAGGCTACATGTGCTACTGGTGAGATCTAGGAAGCCACACAAAGAATAACAGCTGGGGAAGAGGAAACTAAGGAAGGCTAGGAAATAAGGGTTCCAACATGTCAGAACAAAGACAGCGGACACGGCAAGGTATAAGATGTATGTCTTTTCTATCAAACTTGAAAGAGTGTGGTGTATAACCTACTACCTCCATTTTAGATCCCCCTCCCCCTTTGAAGATAGTAACTCCCTTACCTGTGTCCACCCACCTCTTTCCAAGGACCCCTTCCAGTACCCAGCCATCCACATCCGGTGAACTCTGAATCACTCCGACCCTCACCATGTGTGCGGCAACCCCCACCCCCATTCTCTTCCAGTCCCGCCTACTCTCTCTTGCACCTGCCTCCACCTAATCACAGCCAATCGCGCGGACTGTGCACCTCAGCTCCTCCAGTTAGAGCGAAGGGCAGTATTGCGTCAGGTTGGAATTAAAAACCCACCATTTCCTAGCATTCTTTTGCCCTTGGGCCAAAGTAAAATTTCTGCCTTGTTCATTCACACTCGACCACATGTTTGATTTCATTTATAACAAAGGCCACTGGGCACAGGGCTCACCTAGAACCAGAGCAAAGGCTCTTCCAGATAGGGGTCCTCAGACGTCTTAGGCAAAGGACAGAGAGCAAAGATTCCAGACTCCGTGGGCCACACAATCCAGCCAGCCTGCCACTGCAGCATGCAGCCAGCACACAGCACGAGGACAAAAGACTCCACAAAAGTGAGCAGGGGCCACGCCTGGTCTGCAGGCCACAGTGTGCCGATTCCTGACCAGACCTGCAGAGAATGAACTGAGCCACAGGAAATGGACTTCCTGCCAGAACAAGACTCAGAGCTCCTGCAAGACAACACCCACTCGAAAAGGAACCTTCATTAGAACCATCACCATGGTCCACGGTGCAACCAGACCACTAGAGGGGGCTGCAGCAGGGGGGCTCAGTGGGACAACGCTCGCCTGAAATGCATGAGGACCCAGGTTCAAACCCCAGCACCACTAACACAACTAAGCATCGGAAAGTCAAAACCCAGATGAAAAACTAAATAAAACTGACTCTGTCTCTCTCTCAAAAAAATTACTAGATGAAACCAAAAGCAGGAAAATGCAGTCCACAGCTCCTTGGTCAGCTCTGCTTCACTGTGACTAGAAGACCTGCCCAGAACGACTGTCGGGTGCTGCAGAAGAACAGAGAAGAGAGCTGGATGTGCTCAGACCATCCACACTGAGCACAGAGATGGGGCTCAGCAGCAGGAGCAGGAACAGAAAAGGCCGAGAACACAATGACAGCATGATGATCCCACAGATCTGAGAGCAGCAATGAACCACAACCTGGCTGACTCGAAGACCACTCGCGCTCACCGTAATCCAACAGCTCAACTCCAATAATAAAGAGAACGCTTCTGACAGCAACTGAGGAAGACAGACATGCTGCATTCTGGAACAAAATCCAGCGGGAGGAGAGGCATATTGGCACACATCTATATCCCAGAGACTTGGGAGGCTAAGGCAGGAGGATCACAAGTGTGAGGCCAGTTTCAGCAACTTGGTGAGGCCATAAGCAACTAAGTGAGACCCTGTCACAAAATAAAAAAATAAAAGGGCTAGGGATGTGGCTTAGTGGGTTAAACACCCTGGGTTCAATCCCCAACACCAAAAAAAAAAAAAAAAAAACTCCATGAGAGGCGACCCTCTTGGGATGGTGCAAAGCCACATTGTAAAGTGCTGGAAGGAGCTGCCAAACTTGAACTCCATACCCAAGGAAAATATCATTCAACAATGCAGATGACAGACACCCTCAGAAAGGCAAGAGCTAAGAAAGCGTGCTGCCGGCATATCAGGACTGTGGGGAGATGCCACTCCTAACCAGCGGCTGCACGGGGCGGCGAAGGGTGCAACAGGAACCCAGGGAAGAGCATGCGTTTTCCGATGCTGTCGTTTCTTTCAGAGATAACTCATACGACAGGGAAGTAAACCATGACATCCATGGCAAAAGGAGGGAGGACAGAAGTCTGTCACTGCACAGCTCTCATGTCACAAAAATGGGTGTGACATCCACAGCAGGGAAGTTAAGGCGTAATACAGTACGCCTGAAAACCACCACCAAAAAACAAGACACAGCAGAGAACCTATCAAAGGTAATCTTTTTTTAACTAACATTAAAATAATCACACAGGGCTGGAGCAGAGGCTCAGTGGTTGGAGTGCTTTCCTGGCATGCACAAGGACCCGGGTTCAAACCCCAGCACAACATGCACAAATAAGTGTTGGAGAAACAAGGGCCAGATGAAAAAATAAATAAAAAGTTGATTCTTTCTCTCACTCTCTCCTCTCTTTAAAAAAAAAAAGCAAGTTCAAGGCCAGCCTCAGCAACAGCGTGAAGCCCTAAGCAACTTATAAGTCCCTGTTTCAAAATATAAAATAAAAAGGGCTGAGGGATGTGGCTCAGTAGTTGAGCGCCTCTGGATTCAAACCCTGGTATAAATAAATAAATAAATAAATATCACATTACATAGTCTGCTCTATGTCTTTTTTTTTTTTTTTAAAGAGAGAGGGCAGTGAGAGAGAGAATCAGTTTTATTCAGTTTTTCATGTAGCCTTCGTTGCTCTGACACTTAGTTGTATACATGGTGCTAGGGTTCGAACTTAGATCCTTGCGCATGCCAAGCAAGTATGCCAAGCTATAACCGCTGAGCCACCGCTCCAGCCCCTATGTCTTTGTTTTTTTAAAGAGAGAGGTACAGGGGCTGGAGCGGTGGCTTGGTGGTTACTGTGCTTGCCCAGCAAGCATGAGTACGCAAGTTCAAACCCCAGCAACATGTATGCAACAAAGTCTCAGAGCAACAAAAGCCACATGAAAAACTAAATAAAAAAATTGTTTCTCAGAAAAAGAGAGAGAGAGAGAGAGAGAGGGACAGTGAGAGAGAGAAAGAGAGAGTCGATTTTTATTTATATTTTCATCTGGCCTTTGTTTCTCTGACACTTAGTTGCATATGTGGTGCTGGGGTTTGAACTGGGTCCTCACACACGCCAGGCAAGCGCTCCAACAGCTGAGCCACAGCTCCAGCCCTGTCTTATTTGGTTTTGTTTTGTTTTTTTTTTAAGAGAGAGGGACAATGAGAGAGAGAGAGAGGGAGGGAGAGAGAAAGAGAGAATCAATTTTTTTATTCAGCTTCTCATTTCAGCTTCTCATGTGGCTTTCGTTGTTCTGAGACTTCGCTGTGTACGTGGTGCTGGGGTTTGAACTCGAGGACTTGCCAGGCAAGCGCCACAAAAGATGAACTCCAGCCCCTGTCTTGTTTTTTTTTTTTTAATAAAATATCTTGGAAACCTCCCTTACCTGCACAGATAGACTATAACGCCACTGTCATTTTCTAAACAAGACTTTATTGTTCACTATAGCTTTCCACGTTGAAGGGCTTTGCTGCTACACTTCCACACATGCCCCTCTGCTCGCCCTCCCCCGAAACTCCACTGTCCTTACTCAGGGCACTGAAATCTACTGAATGATGCACCACAATTTACATAATCCTCCCTCTACTGACAGCAGAGGGTTATTTGCATTCAATAAATACTAAGTGAGCAAGTGAGTGAGTGCTGCAATAAACACTGTATGGAAAATTGGGATAGAAGCCAGTTTTTCATATTTGCTGGATTTATTATTCCTAGATTTAAAATAGGCTCACAGTTGTGTAAAGACAATTGCGTAGAGTCATTCATTTGTGAAAATATTCAAACTCCTTTCAAAACACATCTCTGTGTGTAAGTCACCAAATAAAAGAAAGAATAATATCCAGAACCAATCATAATCTACTTAGCAGAAAATTCCTCTCAAAGAAAATTCTGCATCAGGGACAATCTGACCACTCCTCAGATATAGAGAGTTAAGTGAAAACTACAAGTAACTTTAATATGGTAATAAAATAGATTATAAATTAGGATCCCTTGTCTAAAATTAAGAACAGCAACACAACACATTAACAAGGCACTATGACATCTATCATAAACGAGAATGCCAAGGCCATGCTTACGATGAGCAAGGGTAGAGCAAGGGCCAGGGCACGACCCTGCTGGGCAGGAACAGATGAAAGTCAGGGACTGAGGCAAGGGAACAAGTCAGATCCAAGTGCTTTCAGCACCTGCGGCAGACAGCACTGGAAGCCCCAGGCCATCCTGTGGTCACTACTAGATGGCTCTCATCAGGGCCCGGGCAAGGTCAAGAAGATGCCCCAAATGCAAATGCAGAAGACTGTGAATAAAATCAGAACTCCTGGAGGAAACTCAAGGTCCAGAACTCAGTAACGAGTTCCTAGTTTTAGTTATCAGAGAAGAGTGTCACTGGGCAGAATAAAAGAGGAGCCCAGCAAATCAGGCGAGGAAACCAAAGACCCAAATCCAGGCTGCAAGGAGTGTGCAGCCCCACTTCTTAGTCGGCCCCACACCTCACTCCACATGAGAGCAAAGAGTTTCCTACCTGAAGCACACTTTACCTGGGACCTGGAACAGTGCTGGGCCAAGGAGGTGGCTGCTGCTGTCCCACTAGGGAGAGGGACAAATGCACAGCAGAATAATCAGGTGCACCAGCAGCAAAGAAGGGCTTTTAGAAGGACCGCACGGTACAGCACTGAAAGTGCTCACCTGGGAAGAACCTTCTTCAGAAAGAAGGGTATGATGATGGCCTTTCCACCCGGTCTGATATGATGTGAAAGATGCCCAGAACTGTTGAACAAGAACACTCGCTCTGAAGGGAAGGAATCAGAACCCAAAGGAATGAGAATGCTTCACCAGATGCCTAGCACCTGCCAGGAGGGCTCACCAGAGTCAGCCCACGCTCCACAACGCTCACACGCACTGACCTGAGGAAAGTGTGCCGTAAACTCGAGTTTCTGCTGAATCTATAACACCTTCCCCTCATTCAACATGCACAGGTGGAAAAGATCTCAGAAAAGCGCCTGTTCCAGGCCAGACGGGGAAGGAAGGAAGTGGGAAGGAGAAACCTGAGCCACCCAGCTTGGGACTCCCCCGAAGAGGGGGAAACTTCTGCCCCCATCCTGCTCAACAGGCTGCGGTTTCTGCTCTTTATCTCCCAAATAACCAATCATTTACCATATCTAAGTCACCACACAAAAAAAGCTTTGCCACAATGAGCATGCACACGAAAACAGAGACTCAAGCCAGCGTCCCTCAGAACAGGGCCCTCGTCTCCCTGTGGAGCCATCCCAGCTCCTGCCCAAGCTTCACCCCACAAAAACACAGGGGCTCATGGCAGTGCCCCTCAGAACAGCAGGAAGGCCCTTGTCTCCCTGTGAGTAGTCCCAGGTCCTTCCCAAGTATCACCCCACTGGATCCCAACTGCACCACGAGGCAGGCAGTCATAGACCCAGTTTGAGACGTGAACACTAAGACTGAGGGCAAACAGCTGGAGAGCCACGGAGCCAGCCTGGCCTACGTCAGTCAGCCACCAGAGCACATCTCCTAGATCAAAAATCCTCTGCAGCCCTCCAAAAAAATCCATTGAACCTATCCACCTCTACATAAGAAGGGATTTTAGAAGTCTCCACAAAAGCTGTACCTGAAGACACAGGAAACAGCATGGACACTAGGATGTCCAAGTAGCAAGGCACTAGCCTAGGACTCCTGGCTCTGTTACTTAACATCAAAGGAATTTCTGAGGCTGGCTGCCCTCTCCAAACAGCCTTGGTTTGTAAGAGAATATGCCTGCTAGGGGTTTGGGAGATTAGACAGATCAGTTCATGTGGGGAAATGTTTGCAGCTTTTAAAGGGATGAAACTGTCGGGTGAGATGGCTCCTCTCCCCTCCACCTTTAAGGTCTCCTACCCTCTGCCATGCACAGCTTCTCTTCCTTCAGCTTTCCTCTGCCTTTCTCTCCCCTGTTGGCTCCTTCACTAAGGAAGCATTTCTTTAATGTTGCCTGCAACACAGATACTTTTTTTGTTCTGGGGATTGAATACAGGGCACTTAAGCCACATCCCCAGCCCTTATTATTATTTTTGAGACAGGGTTTTGCTAAGTTGTTTAGGTCCTTGCTAAACTGCTGTGGCTGCTTTTGAACTTGCGACTCTCCTGCCTCAGCCTCCAGAGTAACGTGCATGTGCCACAGCCTCCAACACAGATACTTGCTGTCAGCAGGGAGGGAAGGGCACCACTCCTGCCCTCCCTTTGCCCCCTAAACAACTAGTCATTCCCCAGCCATCAGCTTCCACTAAATTCCCTATTCCATCCAAACACATGTAACAACCTCGAGGAGGATAAGCCTCAGTCGTGCAACAAATAGTTACAAAGGCTCTACTATGTAGCAGGCACTTCCTGGTGCTAGCTACACACCTCAGAAGGGAGGCCCACAGGCTTTCTACATGCTGCTTCCCAGGCAGGGCTTGCCCGCGGAACCCAAATCCACACCACGCTGGAGAAATGCTGATGGGCGCGACTATCATGAAACAGATCAGCAGTGTGCACCAAGGCCAAGTGTGCGCACCCCAGCATGCAGCCTTCCACTCCTGTACTGTGCCCAGCAGAATCAGCTTGCAGGTTCCCAGGGGACATGTAAAAGAAGGTTCACTGCAGCAGACTTAACAGCACAAATGCTGGAAGCACGGGAGAGTCCAGCCCACATAATGGACACCGAGAGGCCAAGCACACTACTAAGAGTACCACAAGTGAGGCACCAGGAAGGAACTAACACAGGAGCACACCTGCAAGGCTCTAGGTCCAAGAGGGTG
This sequence comes from Aplodontia rufa, assembly GCA_004027875.1. Lineage (NCBI taxonomy): Eukaryota > Metazoa > Chordata > Mammalia > Rodentia > Aplodontiidae > Aplodontia > Aplodontia rufa. Next base: position 20,638 of record PVKS010016613.1, read on the forward strand.
GCTTCCCAGGGCAGATGGTGACGGGAAAGCACAAAGGAGCCAGGAGGCTGCAGGCTCTGGCGGCTGGATCCCATTGTGCTCTCCCTGTAGCAATCCATCAAGCACTTGCCACACCAGAGGGGTTCTTACCAAAACCAGCTGCTTAGTGTCCCTCAAGGGAGACTCTTTACAAGCAAAAAACTAACTGGCAAATGTCTAGATCCCAGGAATAATGTGAACTTTGAAGATTTAAGCACCTCCCCTATAATGTTTACATGCACAATCTGACAACGAGCACCCTCTCCTGTAAAGGTCACCTGCCTCCCTGGGACCCGTGAACACTGTGCACCCTCGCTACACTCCAACCACCCACACCCGCCCTGCTCGGCAGGCAGCTGGGTTCTGCTTCCTGCAGGGAAGCACTGGGCGTAGGGGGTTCCTCTTCTGAAACCCCCTCAGCTGCTGCAGAGCCCCTAGCAGGGCTGAGGGATGCGCACAGCCCTCAACAACTATGCACCAGCTCCACAGGCCAGTCCACAGGGGCACTGGACAACGCTTCCCAGGGTTCTGGACTGGGTCTTCACTGTTCACATTCCCACAGAAGAACTGGCACAACAGAGGGCACTTAGAAGGAGGGTAATAAAGGAAGAACAGGTCAGTACCCAGCTGCACACCAAAGGATCTGGTGTGCCCGCATCTCCCAGGTCAGGCTATGGCACCTAAGTTCTTCCAGAAGCGACAGTGCAGGATCTGGAAGACCACCTGGCTCCAAACCTATGCTCCATTCTCTACCAGCTGGGTGATCCTTAAATCCCTGCCTCAGTTCCCTCAATGTAAACTGAGCTGCTAACAGGACTGCTATAACAGCTGAACAGACTGTTGCATGGAAAGCCTGACACACAGTAAATACTACATAAAAATCATCAACTGACTGTGACTTTCCAGCAGCAGGAAAGACCGCAGGAGCTAGTCACTGCACTGGCAGGGGTGACAATCCAGGTTTCAAGTGAGGTGGTGGCTTCCAAGTGTGCATCTTACGACAGGATATCAAAACGATACAGTCAGAAGGGCTGGGGTGAGGCCAGGCCTGGTGCACACCTATAATCCCAGCCACTCTGGAAGCTGAGGCAGAAGGATAGCAAGTTCCAGGGCAGCCTCAGCACTACTGAGATTGTCTCAACAGAAAAAAGAAAAGGGGCTGGGTATGTAGCTCAGTGGGGAAGTGTTTGCCTAGCATGCCCAAAGCTATGGATTTAATTGCCAGCACCACCAAAAAAAAAAAAAAAAAAAAAAAAAGGAAAGAAAGAAAGAAGCAAACAAACTATAAAAATACACATAGTCAGGGCTGGAGCAGTGGCTCAGTGGTTACAGCGCTTGCCCAGTGTGTGCAAGTACACAGGTTCAAACCCCAGCATCCACGTACACAGCTGTGTCAAAGCCATGTGAAAAACTCAATAAAAACTGACTCTGTGTGTGTGTGTGTGTGTCCCTCTCTCTCTCTCTCTCTGTCCTTCTCTCTTTAGGAAAAAAAAATACATATAGTCAACCCTCCATATCATCAGATTCTACATCCGCAGACTCAACTTCCCAGACCAAAATGTTCAAATACATCATCTCTACCAAACATGCACAGACATTTCTCCCCATCACTGTGCCTAAAAAATGCAGTCCTCACATTGTGTTAATTAAGCATCATAAGTAACCGAGGGAGGATTCGAAGTCCTCAGGTGACGTGCATATACGCCACTCTATGTGATACTTGGGCCACTGTGGAGTTGGTGCCTACGCAACAGGCGGTGGTCCCAGAATCATCCCCATGACCCCAAATGGCACCTGCAATTCAAAACTGCACACACAGTGTGACCCTGGTTTTGGGGAGTGGAAAGTGCTGGTTCTCTAAACAATATCCATCTTATAAGAACAAATGACTGAGGGTTGGGGTGGTGACAGTGCTGAAGATGGGAGACAAATCCATGTCAGGCCACAGGGTGACGGGGGTGGGTGGGCAGAAACACCAGCTCGCACACAAGGAAGGAGATCATCTCCTAGGAGGCCTCAGGAGAGAAGCCCTGCATCCCCTGAAGTCCTGGCTCTCAGCTTGCCTCCACCTGAACCACTGCCCCCAGCTAATTTTAGTCTCTTCCAGGTACTCTCAGCATCTCTGTCCACCCTTGTACCCTGCTGCCAGGGCCACTCACACCCTGTCTTCTGCACTGTGTCAACCTCTTCCTCAGTAAACTGGTAATGCCTGAAAAGCAGGGCTATTGGTTGGGGGCACAGCTAGATGCCAGGGCATGAACATCGTGGGATGGGATACAGACCTTTCCACAGGACCTCTTCTGCTGAGCTTGTGCCAACAATGCCTCCCATCCCCAAACCCAGGAGCAATGCATATACCCAGTGCCCAGATCCTGGCTGCCAAATTCCATTGTCCACTAACAGGAACCAGGCTCATTGGGAAAAGGCGGATTCCAGGACTAAGCAGGGATGGCTGTACAGGAAAGTAAGCAAGTGCTCAATGCTGGTATGGCAGAAGGGCAAAAGAGTCCCCATGCAGCAAAAAAGTCAGTAATGGTAGTAACCAATCAAAAGATCAAAGGCAAGAGAATATTGTGGCAAAGCAACATCAGGTACAGTGCTCTGAAAAAGGCACATAACCACCCAAAACGCACACCCTGTCCGAAGACAAGGAGACATGGATAAGCTCAAACTGAGAACATCCTACAAAATGGACTCTGTAGAAGTGTCAAGGCCTGCAAATTCCTAGGACCGGAGGTACAGAGGTGAAGTCGGGGTAGCAGCACACACTAACAGCCCCAGCTACCTGGGAGGCTATGGCAGGAGGACAACTCAAGCCCACAGGTCAGAGACCAGCCTGGGCAGCACAGCAAAACCAAGTCTGGAGAGGAAGGATAAAGGGAAGCTGGGCACAGCAGTGGGACTGAGGACGGGAGAGAAAGGAATGAGAGGCTGGAATTTCGCTTGGGGAAGATGAAAAGCTCCAGAGATGGTAAACACACACTGCTTAAATTTGGATCCTACGTGTCCCCCCAGGACTGGTGCACTAAAGGCTCAGTACCCTCTTGGTGCTACTGGGAGGTGGTACACTTCCGGAAGTGGCCCAACAGGTCTCCTGGTCACTGGGGTGGGCTCTTGAAGGGTTCAGAGCACTACTCCCTCCTCTCCCTTCATGGCAGTGGTGGAGGAGCAGTCTTTCTCCCCACGGGCTCCAACATAGGGTGCTGCTTTGCCACAGGTCTACAGGCACAGAACCAGCTGACTGTGGACTGGAACATGGACACCACAAGTCACAAAGAACCCTGTTCCCTTCCTACGTCAATGATCTCAGGCACAGAAAGCTGACTAGGTACATGCAGCCATGGGAAGGCGTCTGATGGCATGGCGAAAGATGCTAAAATGGTGTGCCTTGCCAGTGGGGAATCAAGTTCAGAAATCCTAAGGAAGGCAAAGAACCTGCAGATTCCAGCAGCTACCCTGGAGTTTAAAAGATTGTCTTGCTGTACAACTATGTCTGGAAGAAGGAAGAGGGACATAATTGAGACAAATGGCAATTTTTTTTTAAGAGAGAAAGAGAATCAATTTTATTTATTGTTTCATCTGGTGCTTGTCTCCCCCAACACTTAGTTGTGTATGTGGTGCTGGGGTTTGAACCCAGGTCCTTGCACATGCCAGGCAAGCACTGCAACCACTGAATCACTGCTCCGGCCCCAACAGAACATTTTAATGTGAACTGTGGGTTACTCATAGTATTAAATATTAATGACAAATGTCCTGGTTTTTACAACTGCACTGGGGTTACATAACAGAATGTCCTGTTCTTAGGAGACACACCCAAATTTAGGAGTAAAAGGAAACAATGTCTCCAACCAACACTTCGGTGATTCAGGGAAGAAATATGCGTGCACGTGCATAACTAGAGACAGGACCATAAATCAAGCAAGGTAAGAGGGAAACAGCTGGAGAACCTGCATTCATTGCGTGATTTGACAAATTTGCAACTTTAAAAACTAACACCAAAATTTAAAATGTTAGTAGGTGAGAACAAAAGTCATCTGAACAAAGTATGATGGCTGGTAAAATTAAGTTGTTAGCAAAGACTGTCTCCTCACCAGCTGTTTCCTGTTCTGCCTCTAAAGGCATGAAATTCTCTGCAGAGTCACACCTTCCAGGGTGACAAGTTCAAGGTTTAAGAGCAACTTACAGCATCAATGCATGATGCTGATAATTCACCAGAATGGCATTTTCTATGCATTTCATCAAACTGAAAAGAAAAGGTGTGAAACTTCACGCTGTTAAAACAAGTACTGTAGATGACCTAAGTGCCTCTCTGATGTGTTGAGTAAAGGTGAAGAGCGGGCAACCTGGAGGACACCACCCACCTGTAATCTGCACACCACCTTGTTAAGGCTCCAGCTCCAGCATCCTCTGGAGCAATAGGAGGAAGCGTTCAGGCCCATTTCAGGACTGCTCCACGGCACCGCTCAAAGTGGAACACGACACATTGCTGTACAGCAGGTTTTTAAAATCTAGGTGGATGGTTCTCTGTCACTCCCGAGACGTACCAAGGAAAGTTCTCATGCTTCAGGCACAGTAAATAGAGAGTGACAGGGCCACAGCTCTGCCATTCTTAACCCCACCAGAGATTCTACCTTCTCCAGGTCAGCAGAATCCAGCCCTGTCCTCTGGTCCTCCTGTGACTGCCTCTTTACAGGCCCTGGTGGCCTCTGGCCTGGATACCACAGCTCCCTCTCCATTTGAGGTCGCCCCTCCCCCAAAGCCTCCAGTCTGTGCACACCCCTGAGGACAACAATCATATTTGGCATTCACCAGCTTATACCTGGAAACAGCTCCCCAGCATTCAGCCACAGGCTACCGAATTCAGTGCCGGTCAGCGGGAAGCTTCCTGTTTCACAGAGCACAACTCAGGCGACTTCTTACTTAACATGAAAGCAAGGTGCTACTGGCAACAGCGTCCTTCTCCCTGCACACACCATACCTGAGCGCACATCACTCCTGTCTGTCCTCATCGACCGCTGCCTCCTCACCAGATGGCAATTCTCCTCCACTAAACCCTACTGGGTAGCAAGGGGGGTGCCCCTGCAGACACAATGAGGTCTGGGGCCGCTGAGGCCTGCCAGTGCTGTAAGGCTGCACAGCAGGCAATGCCTCTCCAAGATACTGACTCTTCCCAAAAGACTCCAATTCCAAGTCTGGAGCCCCCAGCAGTTCCCAAGGCAAAGAGAATGGGAAAGCACAGGTAATTAGGTCTCCTGGGCTCTGATCCAATACAGTTCCAGTCACTGCCTTACATTTTGGCCAATCACCTGATCACCTCAAATCCTACTGCTTCGTTTATATCTGAGGCCCACTCTTTCAACCACGCTTACAACTCTCCAACTTCTGCCAGCAGCCCCTTTATGCTCAATACTCCTGGAGACCCCCAAGACCTTATTTGGTGAGTTAATATTTATCAACATTTTCCATGTAAGAGATTAAAACAGAAAAAATATTAATATTTATAAATTCATTTAAAAGTGATTTTATGAACTCATTATATACTCAAACAATATTTCTGTGGAAAAAAATTATATCTTTGAAACTTGCTAGTGTCAGGGCCTGGAGTGGCAGCTCAGCGATAGCTTGCCTGTCATGTGTAAGGACCCAGGTTCATACCCCAGCACCACATATGCAACTAAGTGTTGGAAAAACAAAAACCAGATGAAAAAATAAGTAAAACTGATTCTTTCTCTCTCTTCCCGCCCCCAACACCATCTCTCTCTATTAAAAAAAACAAAAAAATGCTAGTGTGGGCTGGGGATATGGCTCAGTTGTAGAACACTTGAACAGCACACATCAGGCACCAGGCATGGGTTCAATCACCAGTACAAAAAAAAAAAAGCTAGTGAGACAAGTAGCATTGCTACATTCTTTCCAATCTCTACTATGTAACTTCAGAAAAGACAGCAAGATTCTAATAATTTGCTTCCACATTCAATTTGGGTGATTATTTGTTTGTTTAAAGAAAGGGACAGTGAGAGAGACAGAGAGAATCAACTTTCAGTTTTTCACGTGGCTTTCATTGCTCCGACACTTCATTGTGTACGTGGTACTGGGGTTCAAACTCACATACTTGCGCATGCCAGGCAAGTGCCATAGCAGTAACCACCGAGCTACTGCTCCAGCCCCCATGTGATTTGTTATGATGTGTTGTTTTGGCTGAAGTACGGGAACAAAATCTGGCCTCAGAAAGACAGGGTGGAAAAGCAAGAGTTTCCAAACCGTCAACAGCTGAGAGCATGCTCCTTGACTTACATCACCACTGAGCAAGCAGGAGTTTCTTAAACTTGAGTTGCAATCCATCTAAATAGTTCAAATCCATTGGTCTAATTTTGGATCACTTGCCATGATTTTATATTATCATGGATTGGTCACTTTGAAATCTTGGTTTGCTGAATTATGCAGATGTTCTCAGATGTGGGCATGTTTCCTTATACAGTAGTCAAAAACATCACATTCATTAATATCACCATGTTCTTATCAGAACAGTCTTTAAGTATCAGGGAGTTGTGGGGTTCACAGAAGAGATACAAATTTTCCAAAATTAATTTTCGTTTGAAAGCTCAAATTTTCTCACTGGCAACAAACATTGCCACTTGTTTTCCTAAAGGTGACAGCTCACTTGGTTCACATGGGAGTCTGTGCCTGCCAACTGCCAAGCCTGGTGTCCAGTGCAGGCTTGTCTGTCTTCCCTGGGGCATGCAGTGTCCACGGAAGCAGCAGCTGGCCAGGCCTGCGGCCCCGGCTCCTCCTCCCAACACTCACGGGATGCGCATGCAGCAGCAGAAGGCTGTGGGCTTGAGAGCTGAGTTAGTAGAACTAGTCACTTCCACTGCTTTGTTTAGGGCATTAGCAGGTGGAACCAGATGGCAAAGACGACAGGAGCTACCAGAGCAGTGTACACTGCTGTCTGGATTCACACTAAGATGCCACGTGCTAACCACTGTCACTTCTGCACCCTCAGTGCCAGAATCAGCAGGGTGCAGAAGGCCAATAATAACCCAATAATAACATCTTCTGCTACCATGGGACAGTCCTGACCCCAGGAGTGCCCTGAAAGCTCACAGGACTGAGCCTCCCTCCAGCATCTTTCCCAGTTCCGATGCTTACACTGGTCTACCACCTACTTCCAGCACCACCAAGCTTGTTCTCCAGTACCTTTTGTTTTAGACCCATGACCTTACAATAAGAATTTTTTAGTTAAACATTATGACAGAGTTTTGTGCTTTGCTATTTTTTTTAACTAGGCTTTTTTCTCAAGTTCTGCTTCCTCTCACTGCTAGACATAAAACCTAATGACTTTTTTTTTTAAGAGAGAGGGATAGTGAGAGAGAAAGAGAGGATCAATTTTATTTAGTTTTTCATGTGACTTTCATTGCTCCAACTCTTCATTGTGTACGAGGTGCTGGGGTTTGAATCCCCATCCTCCCATATCCCAGGCAAGCACCGGAACCACTGAGCCATCGCTCCAGCCCCAAATGTAGTGACTTTAAGCAAGTCACTTAATTAAAGCCTCAGTGTCCTTATTGGTAACACAGAGATCATGTGCCTACGATGATGTTGAGCCTTAAGAGAAGTAATCTATGTGGAAGTCCTCTGTACACTGTTTACACTGTCCACTTTTCCATCAGTACTTCTTTTTCTTCTGTTTTTAAGACTGGGAATTTGGGAATTGAACCCGGACTCACACATGTTAGCAAGGGCTCTACCACTGAGCTGCAACCCAAGCCCTTTATATTTATTCTGAGATAAGGTCTAAGTTCCCTAGGTTGGTCTCAAGCTTGCAATTCTCCCACCTCCATCCCCCAAGTCACTGGGATTACAGGCAGAGGCAACCATGCCTGACTCCATCAGTATCTTTTTGTTGGACCCCTATTATGCACCAAGCACTGTACTGCACACTAGCATAGAGCAGGTGCTACAGGCAAAGGAATATGGAGGCTATCAGAGGAACACAGTGATCCCAAGTGGGTAGCTGCTTCAGATGGGACAATAGTGAGGAGTCAGGTGTGCAAGATCAACGGGAAGAGCATCCCAGGAATCACTATCCAGGAAACAGAGAAGACAGGTAAGCACCAGACACGAAGGCTTTGTGAGCCAGGAAGAAGAGTTTGCATTCCGCTCCAGGCTCTTAGGAAGCCAAGAGAGCACCAGGAAGAAAGCAATGGATTCTGATTTACACCTTTAGAAGGTCCCTTAGCACTATGTGCAGTGCAAGAATCAGCACCGGACGGTGGCTACCTAGGCCGCTATCACAGCAGAAGAGACAGAATGAAGCTATCCAACATAAGATACGCTTTGGAGTAACGGGGATAGGTTCCACTAAGGGAAGTGGATGGGGCGACGAGGAGAGGAAAGAATTAGTGATAAACTCTAGATGACAACTTTAACAACAGAGTGGATGGTGGTTGTGGCATGTTGTTGGAGGAAATGAAGACAAACAGGGAGGGCAGGGCTGAAGATGGGGTCAATGACTCATCAGATCCAGTCAAGTCCCCAGACTCCCCAGTAGGGAGTCAGGAAGACACAGCCAGTGAGTAAAGACCCGTAGAAGGGACAGAAGCCAACTGCACAGAATGCTGCTGAGAGGTCCAACAGGTTAGGACAAAGGAGGGACCTTCAGATTCACAGTGACCACGTGGAGAGAGTACCCACAGACTACAATGGAGCCTCCACAGAAGAACCAAGGACGGGGCGAGGATGGACAATGAAGTACAGCTCACCCTGCCTCAGAAGACAGCCTTCACAGTCCATGTTTCAGTTTAATGTGATTCCCTGCCTCTCCACTCCTCAAAGCATGGCTACAAAGCAATGCATCTGAGCCTAGATACGGCAGGCAGAACATGCTGGCCAGTGATCCTACACACTAGTCTATCAATGGCCCAAAACACATAAAGAATGATCATCCAAGGTCCCACATACATGCAGAGTGTGCCAATGGCTTCTTCAGAGCAATAGCTTTCAGGCTTTCCTGATTTCATCCCACATATTCCAGGCAAAAGATCCATTTGAAACCAGTTACCCCGACCTGCCCACATTCCAGTGGGAAAACAAACTTCAGTAACCATAAATTACAATAGTAAACACAAATGGGGGAGATACATATATATCTGCTTAGCCAAAAGTCTATGAATGATTGATTTTGAACTGTAATTTATCTATCTAGTCACTTATAAATCATAGGCCAAAAACACTACTGATACATGTATACATCATTTGCTATACATAGCAGGATTAACCAAACAACAAACTAATTTGACAGCAACAATATCAACCTAATGGTAACTTAGTAATTAAAATGTGATAGTAGAGGCATCTGAAAACAAAGACTGTAGGAATCCCAGGTGAGGAGGGCCTGTGCCATAGCTGGAAAGCTGGTAGATGCTGAGGGGCAGGAAAAGGAAAATCTTAGCATGGTCGGTCAGTCAACTCAGGAAAAGCCATCTACTTTAGGAATCTAACAAGGGCACTAACTAGGACACCAGTGTACTAACACACATAAAATAAAACTACATGGAACTGCACACCATTCTCAGGGACAGTGACAGTCACCAGGAGTGGTCCACATGGCTCCTCACACAGCACAACCAGGCCCGCAGGTGCTGCTTTACAAAAGCCCTGCTCCAGGGCTGGAGCAGTGGCTCAGCAGTTGGTGCACTTGCCTGGCATGCGCAAGGACCTGGGTTCGAACCCCAGCATCACGTACACAAAGGCCAGATGAAAAATGAGATCGAGGTTCTCTTTTAAAAAAAAAAAAAAAGCCCTGCTCCATCAGGTTGCAGGAGGCCACCCTGAGAACAGTGGGACAGGTTGGCCAAGACAACCAACTGCCCAAGATGCCCAGAGTCAGACCAGCTGCCAGTCATTGCCATGATAGAGCAAAAGTCACACATGGATAACAACTGCCCAAAAACTGCCACACAAATAGGGTTTGTTCTGCTTGTAGTGTGGGACTGCTTTATTTTACAGCATCTGATTTAGTACCAAGATTTCAAAACTGAAGATTTCACATACTAAAAAAAACGCTGACGGCGCTCTGTGGTGCACACCTACAATCCCAGCAGCTCAGGAGGCCAAGGCAGAAGGATTTCAAGTTCAAGACCAGCCTCAGCAACTTAGCAAGGCCCTAAGCAACTTAGAGAGACCCCATCTCAAAATAAAAAATAAAAAGGGCTGATGTGGCTCAGTGGTTAAGCACCCCTGGGTTCAATCCCTGATACCAAAAAAAAAAAAAAAAAAAAAAAAAACTAACCAAAGCCCAGCTACCCCTTTAGTTATGGTACATAAATAAGCTCCAGAGTTACAAAGTTCCCACCTTCCAGAAAATGATCAAACACGAGCTCAGACATGTGCAGTCGTTCATCTTTGAATCTGAGCCAATATTCTTAAATATGTCCTTTTTCATTCACTCATTCTATCTTCAAACTCTTAATATCATTTGGATTTGCAACCGTTGTCCTAATGGGGCTGCTATAGAGTTCCCCTCCTGGTCTACCTGAGGAAAGAGACTACAAGAACTCTTTTAAGACACCAAACTCTTAGTTTAAAATGTTTGCTGCTGATTTTCTGCTTCATTGCAAAGGTCAGAGGAAGCAACCTTTTCACCTGCTCTTTTCTAAATAGCAATCTTGGTACTTACTAAGATACACAGAACTTCTGTTTTTTCTTAATAACCTACTTATCAGGGGGTGTTGACTATTCATAAATTGTTTAAACTAAAAGGCCAAAAATATATCCTTTAATCAGTTTTGAAAACAGTTTGAGCATAGGCTGAACATGGCAAAAAGAAACACATTTCAAAAGAATAAAAAGCTCTTCAAAAAGAATGAAAAATTATTAAACAAAGAGTTGTTTTAAAATAGATTTCTTTTCACATATGCACAGTCACCACAAAGGCTTTTAACTATTTAATTAGTACTAAAAATGTACACAAGATAGATTTTATAGTCTTTCACAATGACCAACTCTACTCCTTAAACTGCTTTTGGATGAAACAAATTTTCCTAACCTTATAAAAGCAAAAATCAACAAATGAAGCACTGGTTACTAATGACCGGCTAGAATTACCAAAAGTGTTCAAAATCATATACTAAGCCCTCTATAAACATATACATAAGCCCAGAGCAAGTCACACGCTGTAACACTAACTTCCCCTTTTATACCCTTGAAATGTTCACACAAAAGCAACCTAGAAGGAGAAAATAAATCATAAAAAGACAAATTACTAGTGTGCATAGGTAAGATGTATTACCACCCTTTTGCTTTGGAGACTGGGGTTGATGAAGGGCAGATTCAACAAAAATGGCTGCTTTCCTTCCTACCACCTGCTAGTAGTCACTGCCACATTCCAACCATGAGAACCCCTAAATAAGACCTAGACCCAAGTTCCAACCCATCACACCCCAGTCTCCATAATTTCCACTGAAGAAACTGTGTCCAAGTTACAGCAAGAAACCATATGCAGGGGGGAAAGTTGTTTAGAAGATCTGGATAAAGTTCACCCAACTTTAAAATAAGTTTGCATTAATTTGTTACCAGCAGAACCTTTTCCAGTAATCTTGTTTCCTAGCCTAACTATACTAGACTTATGCATTTCACCCCACCTAAACACTAAAAAAAACTAGACTAACCACATAGGTTAGAGAATTATTTCCCAAGTTGTTTCTCTAAGTGTTAACAGCAGTAAGTATACTAAAGAATAGGTAAACATATGCAAAGCTGCATTTTTTAACTTGCTTAATTTTTACTGTCTGAATTAAAATTTCGCATCCATCCAGTGAATAGCAGCTAACCAAAAGAGACTTTACCATTTTCAACCAAAAACTGGAGTCTGAAACAGTTTTTGCTTCTACGTTGACTTGCAAATGCTGGCTGGGCAATACTGCCGGCTGCCACTCTTCCAGAGCTGAACTTTTTCTTGCCCGGAAAAACTACCAAGTCCCCAGGGAGTGCCGTGGGCATCCACTTACCCGATCCTTCATCCTCCAGCTCTGAGCTAAGGATTTGGAGCCTTCGATTTTCTCGCAGTGCCTCTTTTTCATAAAAGCCAGAGGCAGGTTCCAGTCCGTGAGATCGGCCTCGTCTTCGTCCCCGAGCCCCAGGAGAGGCGACTGCAGCCGCTCGGACTCCATCAGCGGGGGAGGGGGCGGGGGAGTCCTTGGCAGCAAGCGCTCGAGAACCTCCAGCCTTAAAAACTTGTGTGTACCGAGCTCGGTGAAATAAGACCCAAAAAAGGAGGGCTCGGGAGAGAGAAGGGGATGGGGAGTTTGCGGAGGTCCTCGTTCCGCAGAAAGTCCGGGACCCTCTCCCTAGCTCCGCGCGGGAAGCCGGAGGGGAGGGCAAGGGGGCAGCTCCGCACCGACGCTCGCACCCCGGGACCCCAGGCCGCCGGCTGCTTCCGCGGTCGCGGCTCCCGGAGGGGCTGCGCGCCCAGCTGTCAGGGGCCGAGCGACTTCAGGCCTCGCGATGACCCCGCCGTCGGCCTCCAACGCCTCGGCGGACCGAGGACGGGACCCGCAGGCCGCCCGCCCTTGGTGCCGGTTCTCCGACTGCGCCGACCGGACCGCGGCGGTCAGCGGCCGAGGGGAACAGGCTCGGCGCGCCTCGGCTCCCGTGCGACACTCTCAGCCCTGCGGGTCCCGCACTCGCCGGAGCTGCTGCGGCCGGAGCCAGGGCCGGCCCATCGTGCTCGCCCGCAGCCGGCTCCTCAGCCCCGGGTGCGCGTGGCCTGGCTGGCGCTGGCCTTCGGACCCCTGGCTCTCTCCTGCCCGAGGACGAGAACTGAGAAGCGGCCGGCCCCGACCCGCGGAGGAAACGCACAGCGTGGGCTTGCTGCGTTCGGGGCGCCCTGCCCTCTGGCTCGGCGCTACCGTGAAACTCCTCTCATCAGCGCATCAAGGAGGACGCCATGTTGCCGCGGCCCAGCGTGCACCGCGGTCTACGGCGCGCCCGGCGGGCCAAGCCTCTCCGCGCGTTCTTCCCGCGCTGCCCAGAACCCCCGGAGCCCGGGAGTTCCCGCTCGATTGCCCCGGTTACCGCCGCGCCACTCGCGCGGGTTCGCCGCCGTGCCTTCTGAAGGTGCGTGCTGCGAAAGTCAGTCGAAGCAGCGAAACTGTGTGTCGGGTGAACTATTTCTTTTTAAAAGGTTTTTATTAGTACAGACGGAGCACACGCTTCTAAATTGAGGAAATCGAATACCTTGCTACTTTCATCCAGGTTTTGGAAAGGCAGCAAAAGCTTCAGAAAGAGCCATCGGTATCAGAAAACAGTCTGCTCCACGGTGTCAATCAAATTATCTTTTAATTTTTCCATAGAAAATCAAGTGGGAGGAAAAATAAATTTTATCGGGTACAATTTTTTTTGTCTAATTCATCTTATTTTCTGAGCAGTTTATTCTTATTTTGATATAGCTTCACGTGCAAATGATGAAAGCTGTAGATTTGTGTGCTTGGAGGCAAGTCCCCTGCGTTACTCCATTTCTCTGTTTCAGTTGTCCTCTCTGCTTATTATAGGCCCTATGGAGAGAACTGTGTTTGTGCAGCCCAGAATGTGAAACCCACTGCGGCCTCCCTTGGATATCCAGGATGCCTGGGGAGATGCGCATTTAGCCACTGGATAGAGCCCAGTAGGCCAGAGACCCATCTCCTCTCTGCAGGCTTTGATGCCAGCCAGGCCTGGACTGGAGGCTTGGCTGTATTAATTTCCAACTCTCTGACCTTGGCCAGTACCTTAACTAGCCCAGTCTCAGTTTCCTAAACTACAGAATTTGGATAATACTACCCATCTTGAAGGATAAAACTATCTAGTGAAGGTGCTTACTGTACAGTGAGCACCGTGAGCTAGTGACAGGTTCTGTAGCTGCTGTGCAGGCAGCCCTGTGTGTCTGGTTCATCTGAAGACTTAGGAAGGTCTCTAGCAGATACCATCTCTCAGGGTGGGTTCCCAGGGTTGGACACAATGTGATGGACCCTATCAAAATTCCGCTGTGCCACTTTCAACATGACAGTGAATGCTGCAATCCCAGCACATAGCAAATGGTTAATAAAAGTTCTTGGATTATGGGGCTGGAGCGGTGGCTCAGAGGTTTCGGCGCTTGCCTGGCAAGCACAAGGACCCGGGTTCAAACCCCAGCACCACGTACACAACTAAGTGTTGGAGCAACTAAGACCATGTGAAAAAACTAAATAAAGTTGTTTAAAAAAAAAAGTTCTTGGATTAATTATCATTCCAAATATTCATTTGGTTAGGCATTGCACAGAGCCAAATTCTCCCACTGAAACTCAGGGTGATGCACCAAAACACAGAAGGGGGCTCAACCCTCCTTCCCCTGCTTTCTGCTGGCAGAGAGGATACCAACATAGTCCCAGCAGCTATGTTTGGGGCTGCGGGGTCTCAGCAAGACCCTAATCTCACCAAAGGCATCAAAACAACTCCTGCCAATGCACTGCTGGTCTCTGCTTGTAAACCTGCAGCAGGTGCCAGTGCAGGTAACTGCCACCCCCCTAACTTTGGCCGCCCATAATTCTGCTCCAGCCAGCCTTGCAGGAAGCCACAGCTACAGTAAATGTTAAACTCTTGCATTCCTGCCAGATGTGGTGTACAAGCCTATAATCCCAGAGACTCGGGAGACTGAGGCACGAGGATTACAAATTTGAGGCCATCCTGGGCAACTTAGCAAGACCGAGTCTCAAAATAAAAGTTTTAAAAAAGAACTGGGAAGGGGCTGCAGCTGTGGCTCAGTGGATATGGCACCTTGCCAGGCATGCGCAAGGACACGAGTTCATACCCCAGCAGCACATACACAACCAAGTGTCGGAACAACAAAAGCCACATGAAAAAGTAAATAAAATTGATTCTCTCTCTCCTCTCTCACTGTCTCTCTCTTAATAAAAAAAAAAAAAAACCTGGGAATGTAGTTCAGCATGCAAAGCCCTGCGTTCTATCCCCTGTGCTTGCAGGTAGGAGGTGGAAACAACTTTTCATTCCTAACTGATTCCATGACCTGAAAAACCCATTTCATCTGTTTCCTTGCCTGTAAAGGGTATGACCTTGAGAAATTTACTTACTGCTTATATTTTATTTATTTAGATACTCGGGGTTGAACCCAGGGGTGCTTTACCACTGAGCCACATCCCCAGCCCTTTTTATTTTTTATTTTCAGACAGGGTCTTCCTAAGTTGTTCAGGGCCTCTCTAACTTGCTGAAGCTGGTCTGGAACTTGGAATCCTTCTGTCTCAGCATCCCGAGCCGCTAGGATTACAGTGCATCACATGTTTTAAGGGAAGGTAGTAAGTGAACCTATTAAAGTTCAAAGCTGGCAGGTGCTCATGATCACCCAGAAAACTGTTGAAACATAAAGATGCCCAGACTCCACCCTAGAGCCCTGAATTGGAGTGAGCAGGAAGACAGGGATTCAGGTAACTGGGATGATAGCATATACCACCCAAATTTGGGGATAGGAGACAATATTCTCTCCTAAGTGTCCTCCAATGAATCAGTTTGGGTCCCAGGGTGGGCCCTCCATAAATGCATGCACCAAATGAGTGAATGCTATGAAGTCATTGTCCAAATCTCCAACACCAGCAGAACAAGCTCTACACTCTCACTGAAACTGCACAGCAAATCACCCTCTGCTGTTCACAGATATGACCCAGAACCAAGAACCCATGTGCTGCACTGAGGATGAGGACCCCCACATCCCAGCCTCCAGCCCACCACCAATTCCTGCAGACATCTGCAAAGCCCTCAGGCTCCACACCTGTGTCAAGAGGAACTTGAAGAAGGTGAATTTCTAAGGTTATTTCCAGTGAAAAACCTGGGAAGAGGCTGGTGACAGCTCAGCTCCTGAGCTTGAAGGTTCAAGAAGTGACTTGAGAGCTAGACGTGGCGGCTCACATCCCACTCCCAGCTACTTGGAAGGCTGAGGTGGGAGGATCACTTGAGTCCAGGAGTTGGAGGCCAGCCTGGGGGGCATACAAG
Organism: Aplodontia rufa; assembly: GCA_004027875.1. NCBI lineage: Eukaryota > Metazoa > Chordata > Mammalia > Rodentia > Aplodontiidae > Aplodontia > Aplodontia rufa. The sequence goes on from PVKS010016613.1 coordinate 36,673, forward strand.
AGTCCATCTCAAAAAAAGAAAGATTTACTCGTAGCATCGTGATATTTAAAAGAAACTCGCTTCCCATGTGTCCTGGACGCTTCTCTTCAGGCACCAGGCAAGCACTTGGAGGAGCAGCTCCAGGTTCTGGAGGGCAGTGAGCCTCCATGGCCAATGACAGGTTGGAGATTGAAGGACGAACACTTCTCAGTTGGGCGATCCCCACGCCGTGGCAGCTGGCCGCTTGGGTCTGCTGTCCCAATATCCAGTGTCTCCAGTTCTTCACAAGCAAGGACATCAGCTTCTATCAGGCCTCCAAATAAGATAATTTGATCTTTAAAGAAGCGTCATGAACCTCCGAAATGCGCCAAGCCTGATCTGATTCAAGCAGGGGAAGTGGGTGAGGGTGATGAGTCTCTGACAACCCAGACGTCCACACAGAGCTGTTTGTGGGTCAAGTGCCCCTGAGCCGTCCTGCTGGTGGCCAACCTCAGGCTACAGCTACTGGTTTTGGGAGAGGAGGGGTTTCTAGTCCCAGTTCTGACCCAAACTAGCAGAAGAACTCTCCACCTGCCTGACTGGGGCAGGGCCTCATCCCACAATATGAAGGTAGGTCACATGACCCTATCCAGCCCTAAAACTTGGACAGCTAGGCGACCAGAAGCAACAAAAGACATCTCAATGTGAGCAAGAGAACAAATCAAAGAATAGACACATGTCAGAAGTGGGGGGTGCAGCAGGAAGAGCGTCTGGGCAAGGGCTGGGATAAACAGCCTTTTCCAAAGAGCTTAAGCGTTTGCATGTGCGCAGCCTCCAAGCTCAGCCACAGGGACAGCCCTGTCCTCAAGCTGGGCCACGGCAGCTCCATTTGCAGGCAGGCTGGGCATCTTCCATCCCCAACGCTGCAGCGTCTCCACTAAATCAATCAAGGACACTGAATGTGTTTTGTCATCAAGAATGAGGAGCAAGACCAGAGGTCAGGGAAGTCAAGAAGCCCAGTGCTTCCCGAGCTATTGCCTTCCACGCAGGGAGACCAGCCAGCTCCAGCCCCTTCCAGAGAAATCGGTGCTTAGTGTGAAAGAAACCAAAATAGAAACTACTTTGCTTTGTCTGAGCAACGTTACTCTGTTTTTAGCAAAATCCAACCCCCCACCCCGACAGGTCAGATGTTCTGTTGACAGCAAAGTGAGAACGGGAAGGGAAGGGGGGGTAACGGGCCCCAGCATCACCTTCAGTCAGACACGCAAGGCTGCCTGGGCCGCCGCGTCTGTCTGCCTTTCTCCTTTGCCTCCCTCTAAAAATACGGTGATGTCTATGTGTGGGATTTTCAGCCTCTACAGTGTACCTGTCTATTTTACTTTATTTATTTTTTTACAATGAGCATATAGATTTTTTTAAAGAGAGAAGGACAGTGAGAGAGAGACAGACAGAGAGAGAGAGAGAGAGAGAGAGAGAGAAACAATTTTTATTGAGTTTTTCACATGGCTTTCGTTGCCCTGACACTTAATTGTGTACATGGGTGCTGGGGTTTGAACCTGTGTACTTGCGCATGCAGGGCAAGCACCATAACCACTGAGCCACCTCTCCAGCCCCAATATATAGATTTTAATAAGCAAAAATGACATTCTTTCCATTTTTTAAAAAAGGGTCAGCCCCACTACCGTGGAGACCATGGTGGACAGGGCCTCTTATTAGATGCATAGCCCCAGCCTCAAAAAGCCAGCAGGAAGACCCAGAGGAGGAGGGGCATCAGTGCCACCGAGCAGAAGAGCCCCTGGAAGAAGTGGGACCTGCCTCAGCCCTTTCCCTCCCACTCGGAGCTGTGTTGTGGAAGATGGAGAACCTCTCTGGGAGCTCAGAATTCAGAGCAAGGCTAGAACAGAAAGCTCCAAGACAGGTGCCCCAGGTCTGGTCCCCACTGGGTCTGACTTCCAGCCTGACAGTTATAAGGGTCCCATCTCCAAGATTTAATTGGATCAAATGCCACTGTCCCCACCCTTATGAACTCTCTGTGGTTAAGGAATGAAGCCCAATGTCCTTCCCAGGTTAAAAACTCCATCAGTAGAAGCCAGCCTCCTTCCTCCCTCAGGTAGAATCACCAAGATGGGGTCTGTGCCCATTGCAGATTCAGTGTTAAGGAGAAATTAGGGGCTGGAGCAGTGGCTTAGCAGTTGGAGCATTTGCCCGGCATGAACAATGACTGGGTTTGAATCCCAGCACCACATACACAACTAAGTGTTGGAGAAACAAAGTCCAGATAAAAAAATAAAAGTTGATTCTTTCCTCTCTCCCACTCTCTCTTTAAAAAAAAAAAAAAAATTAAAGGGGCTGGAGCGGTGGCTCAGTGGTTTCGGCGCTTGCCTGGCAAGCACAAGAAGCCGGGTTCAAACCCTAGCACCACGTTCACAACTAAGTGTTGGACCAATGAAGGCCATGTGAAAAACTAAATAAAGTTGTTTCTCTCTTTCTCTGTCTCTCTCACTGTCCCTCTCTCTTAAAAAAAAATTAAAAAGGGAAAAATAAAGATTATATTGAGAGAGTTTGTTATCTAATAAATATGCACATTGAACTTTTATGACCTTTTATTTTAATAATGTTGTCTATAATACGATTGCACCTTTATGAAAATACAAATACTACAACCAACTGTCTCCTCTTAAACTCCTCACCTGTTGTTGTATGTGCTGTTTACATAACGTCAGTGACCTTCAGGCACCGTGCTGAACACTGGATCCCGGGAAGACGAGGCTCACCCAGCCATCACCTCTGCTGTTAACAAGGAGATTAGAGAAATAAGCCTATAAGTGAGATAGATATTAAAAGCCTAATACTCCGTGAGTGTGGACCGGGAGCCAAGCCCTTTCAGTGAGAATTAATTCATTTAATCCTACCAATAATCCCATGCAAAAGCTCCCATTTTAAGGGGCTGGGGTGTGGTTCAGTGGCAGAGGGCTTGCCTAGTATGGGCAAGGACCTGGGTTCCATCCTTACACAGAAAAAAAAGGTATTGTTTTAGATCCATTTTATCATTAAGGAAGTTGAGGCACAAAGTTTAAATAACTTTCTCAAGACCCCTATACCAGTCAGGGTAGGTGAAGACTCCAATCAGACAAGTCCTTCACTCGGCCCAGGCCTCAGAGCAGACAGCAAAACCAGCTGGGCAAGGGCAGCGCACCGGCCTGCGAATGGCAGCCAGGGAGCCCACTAGCACCTGCTCTTGCTGGGAGACACAGTCTAGGTTCAGATGCCCACTCCGGCCTTGCCCTGGACTCAGGAGAGGAGATGCACTATAAAATTTTAACTCAATATTCACAACACAGCTGCAGATGGAGCTCAGTGGTGGAGCCCTGGGTTCAATTCCCCCAGTTCCAACTAACTTAAAAAATAACTCACAGCACACCTTACTGTGCCCATTCTAAAGATTAGGAAGCTGAGGCACTGACAGATTAAGCAACATGCCCAAGATTATGCAGCTAATTAGTGGTGGAGCTATGATTCAAAACAGCAGGTTGGCAGTTGGAGCAATGGCTCAGTGGTATCATGTTTGCTTGGCATGCACAGGTACCCGGGTTCAAACCCCAGCACCACATACACAACTAGGTGTTGGAGCAACGAAAATCAGATGAAAAACTAAATAAAAATGATTCTCTCTCTCTCTCTCTCTCTTTCTTTAAAAATAAAAAAACCAACAGGTTGGCTCAGGGCAAAGATTCTCACAATTTGCTGTACATCAGAATCACCTGATGGCTTTCAAAACTTCAGATGCCCAGGCCGCACCCATACACACAAGCCTGCTTCAGCACAGCAGCCTAACCTGAGCCTGGACTTCCCGAGTGATTCCATCCACGGCAGTGTGGAACTCACAGACTAGAGGCCTGTCTAAGCCCTCGTGTTAATCAGGGCAGCCCATCTGACCCTGGAGGAGGCAGGAGGACTGTTCCTCAGACAAGAGTCACTCAAGCCATGGAGAGACGTGGTGCTGTCACCTCGTCCAGGCTGTGCAGTGTCTGACGAGCTGTTGGGAGGGCTGGGTCCGCACTAGGAGGGGCTGGATGGAGAGGGTCCATAAGGGGTGACTCCCCCTGGGTGACTCTGTGTCTGGGTCAGGGACCATGCCGGTGACAGTCACTGCTTTACTCCTGCATGGCACATGGGGCCTGGTGCCCAGTGGGTGCACACAGTACTGCAAAGCAGCTCAGGCAAGTGGGACCCCAAGGAGCCATCGCTGGAGGTAGACACGAGGCTAAGGAGCAAGCTTCACCAGGGGCAGCCTGGACAGCTCAGACTGCACAAGGCCCACTAAGGACACTTTAAGGCCACAACAGCTAGGAGTGACCCTTTGAATGGAGCAAGCCTTGGGGCAGACCTGGGAGAGAACTTTAGGTTTCATTAGAAACCTCTATCCTTACCCAAAAAAGAATAGCTGCCCAGAGATTTAAAGACCAAGGGTCATGAGGTCATGCTAACCCGAATACTAAAAGAATGGCTTTGTACCCCCAGGTGAGTGACCTGGGACAGGAGAACATCCTTGCCATGAATATCACAGCAGATCCACTCTGCTTGTTCCCTTGTTAGTCAAGGAATGCTGAGGCTGGAACCCTAACCCTACAGGGTCAGTGGCAGGTCACTTCTCACCCACACAACAGTTCAGTGAGGCTGAACTCAGCCACCCCTGGAGGGGAGCACAGGGCTTCTGTTGGTCAGGTCTGTGGTTAAATTCCCTCCTGGCTGCACACGATTGGCCAGAACCCAATCACATGGCCACAGCTAACTGCAATGGATACTGGAATGTGTAGTTTAACTATGGAGAAATGGAAGTAAACTTGGTAAGTAACGAGTTATAAGATTTCTTCCAAGAAATGAAAGTCAGGGGGTCTACCAGGGTATTTGCATCGACTATGGCTACAGTGACAAAGTCCCATCATTCCAGAGTCCGGAGGTGGAAGTAAGAGGTCAGGCTGTCAGCAGGACCTTGCTACTTCCAGCTGCAGGTGAGAATCTGCTCCAGAACTCCTCTTAGCTCCTGGCAACGCTTGGTGTCCTGGGCTCGCAGCAGCATCGCTCCTGCCTGTGTCCCAATTCTTTTGTGTGTGCGCCAGGGATTGAACCCAAGTGTGCTCAACCACTGAGCTCAGTCCCAAACCCGTTTTTATTTTTAATTTTGAGACAGAGTCTCACTCAGTAGGTTAGGGCCTCGCTAAGTTTCTGAGGCTGGCTTTGAACCTGTGATCCTCCTGCCTCAGCCTCCAGAGATGCTGGGATTGCAAGTGTGCGCCACCATGCTCAGCGCTCCTTTTTTTATAATGACGTGAATCATGTTGGGTCAAAGAGCACCTTCAATTGTCTTCTACCTTACTTATGCCGGCAAAGACCCTGTTTCCACCTAAGGTCATTGTCACAGCCCTTGCTTAGAGCTTGGATATGCGTTTCTAGGAGTCACAATTCCATCCATAACAAGCAAAAAGTATAAACTTTTTATTTTCTGGGGTTGGCACCCAGGGCTCAAGCGTGCTAGACAAGCACTCTACCCCTGAGCCACACCTCCAGCCCTAAAGGTATGAACTTGTTGAAGTCCCTGAGGCCCCTCCACATGGCTCGGCATGTGCAAGGACACGGGTTCGAACCCCAGCACTACATACACAACAAAATGTCGGAGCAATGAAGGCCACATGAAAACTAAATAAAATCGATTTTTTCTCTCTCACTGTCCCTCTCTCTCTTAAATATAAATAAACAAATAAATAAATAAATAAAAGATCACTCCCATTTACAAGCTACTCAGTGTGAGAGCCTGTGGTCGATCCCACCTTCCCCTGTGCAATGTTTTGGATTTCTTCCTTATTCTAGGACCTGGAGTTTTGCAAATTTGATACGTGAACAGAGATATCTCATTTTCATTTTGAGGTGCACCACACAGGAGAGATTCAGAAATTGCAAGAAGTGCTCAGGAGTCACATCGTCCATCACAGCTGAAGACAAGGTGCAGCCTGAGGAGAGGGCTGGGGACAGAATGCAAGGCCAGCCATGCTGAACCTCTCCTGTGGAGCCTCCAGGAACTGGGCAATGAGCAGTCATCACAGGACCATGGTTCTCCTCTTTCAGAAAGCAAACAGGGAAATAAAAGTAAAGAGGACAAAATTTTCCATTTACCATCTAAAATTAATGTTCCAATGAGGCGGCCTGGTGGCTCTCTGCAGACGGCGCAGCTGCTGAGGCTGAGTCTCGTCTGGGTTGCCTGTCACGGTGGCGGGTCCGGTCGGATGGCTGCAGGGGATGAACACAGCACAGGAGCTCCAGGAGACTCCGCCATCCATGCCATCCCCTCAGAACACTCCGTGCCGAGGCCAGATCCCCGCCCCCGTGAATTATTCATGCCAGCCACCTTACCATCCGCTTCCACTCCAGGCTGATGTCTGTCAGCCGGGGAGAAATCTGGAAGTGTAATTTGTATGCTCATTTTTTGTCACAGTTGTGGTCGTTATTTCCCCCCATAACTCTCCATCTTCCTCCCATACTTTCCCTTCTCCAGTTTTTAATCAGAGGGATATGTCAAGAGTGACTTTGAAAGTCCTGCCTTCCCCCGGAACATGCTCTCTCGTGGCAGCAGGCACTGGCAAGGGCTGCAGCCTCGGATCTCTGAGTTTATGTTTGCGATACTTATTTTTATTACCTTTGAGTGAAAGTCATTGCTATGGTTATCTCCTTCTTAAATATATTTTCCCTTTCATTTATTTTGAGTACTGTTTGAATTTTTATGGCTCTTCCATCTTGTGCTCCCAACAGAGGTGGGGAGGAGCAGCAGCAGAGTCCCTCCTCAGCTGGCAGCGGGTGGCCTGCCTAGGGTTCTCTGTTGAGTACTTCAGCCTGAGTACTTTACAAAGAGTAAGGGTTTAGGGGCGGAGCGGTGGCTCGGCAGTTACCGTGCTTGCCCAGCATGCGCAAGTTCAAACCCCAGCACCAC
>PVKS010016614.1:0-43601 GCA_004027875.1 Aplodontia rufa
AGCCAAGTCAGCTGACCTCGTGCTGCTCCTGGTTCGTATGCTTGCAATATCTGACCACTTAGAGACAACCAATAGGAGCCGGCAGCAGAGCTTTTTTCCTCATAGCAACAACCTGCTGATTGGGTTACCTGCCCTATATAAGTGGTGCAGCTTCCTGAATAAAGAGAGCACGCGAGAGATCTCCACAAGCAAGCAACAAGCGTGTGCGTGTCGTTATTGCTGCTTCGCCGGTCGAACGCGGCACTCCACTTAGCAGGAGGGGCCGCCAAGCAGATGTGAAAGGAGTCCTGTGTTGCTGGTCCAACTCTTTCAGTGGTTGGACTGAAAGGGTCTGAAGTAGCCAGGAATGGCAGGAAGGCACTGAGAAGATAAAGACTTGACAAAATCAGCTGGCACGCGATCACCCGCGGTGTAACAGGCACCATATGCTGGGCATTGGTTTTGCTAGTTCTTTAGGAATTCGCTTTAGTGATCAGAAACCCTCTGGCAGGTACTTAGGAGAATATCTAGAACAAAGGGCTGGGGAGGGTACAGCTGAGTGGTAGAGTATGTGCTTAGCAAGAGGAAGGCTCTGAGTTTAATTCTCAGCATTCCTTCCCTTAAAAAAAAATTGAAGAGTATCTCCTCTGGACAACCAAAATGGAAGCCACCTCCAATACTGAAGGAAGTCCCCAAATTGACAATATACAGAGACTATTTTTTTCATAGGGAAGTAAAAATAACACCACCATTGAACACGTACTATTTGCTAAGCACACTGCTCCTATCCCATGTAATACTCCAAAGATATAAGGCAGGGATTATTTTTTTAATTTTGTTTTTGTTTTGTGGTACTGGAAATTGAACCCAGTGCCCTACCTCTCAGCCACACCTCAAGCCCTTTTTATTTATTTATTTGTTTTTGAGACAGGGTCTCGCTAAGTCATCCATGCTGGCCTTGAACTTATGATCCTCTTGCCTCTGCCTCCTCAGTCACTGGGCTTAACTGATGTGTACCACTGCCCTCAGCTGACAGTAGCTTTTTGGAAACGGAAGCCCCATGAGGTTAAACAACTTTAGAAAATTTAAATGGGATTTAAATAGTGATCTATCTAATACGGAAACCTGTGCTAGCATTTGTTCTACTGGCCCCCAACAGTTAAGACAGGAACAGTTTCCATGGAATGGAAAGTGAAAGGAGTACACCTCACGGCTTCAGCAACATCCAGACACACCTGGGAAGCAGATGGCAGGATGAGGCTCCTAATGGAGCCTGATAAGCGGAGGCTCTGAGATCAGCACAAAACTGTTCCCGTGACTGGTCCACGTGGTGGAGGCTTCAGCTCTAGATAAGGCATTACCTTCAGAATGTGGAAGAAAATGTAAGACAATAGGTTCTGAGGAAGTAAGTTTAATTAGAACAACCACAGAATGAAGGCCATCAGCCATCAACAGCTACCTTCACAGAAAGGAGCCCACTCCTTGTGACGTTTTGTAAACCTGATGCTGAGGAGGGTTAGAGTGCTCAGTGTGGATGTCACAATCTTGAATTTGTCAATGAGTTCTAGATGTGACATGAAAACAAAAGAAAGACAAGTTGACCTACATTAAAAGAAAATGTGCTTCAAAGAGCATTATAAAAAAAGTGAAGGGACAGCTTACACAAGGGGCGAAAATAATCGCCAATGATGCATTTGCTAAGGTTCCAGCTAGCATCCCGATGATACAAACAACTCTCACAAACCAGCAATGCAAAGACAAGGACTTGGTTTAACAATGGGCATGGGACGTGAATGCTCAGCTCTCCAAAGAAGATACACAAATAGCCAAGAAGCACATGAAATATGCTTAACAAATTAATCATTAAGACCACATAAATCATGCTGCAGTGGTGCTCAGTGGTTATAGCACTTGCCTGGAATGCACAAGGATGCGGATTCGAACCCCAGCACCACATACACAACAAAGTACGGGAGCAATGAAAAACTAAAATAAAAATGGATTATCTCTTTCTCTCTCTCTCTCTCACTGTCCCTCTCTCTCTTAAGAAAAAAAGACAATATAAATCAAAACCACATTGAAATATAATTTCATGCTCACAAAAAAATGGTTTTAATAATAAGAAAATGAAAATAATAAGTGTTGGCAGAAAACGTGAAGAAATTTTCAACCCTTGAATACGCTGGCGGGAACGTAAACTGGCTCTTCACCGTAGGAAACGTTTTGGCCAGTTCTTCAAAAAAATTAAAATAGAATGACAGTACGACCCAGCAATTCCAGTCCTAGGTCTATACTTCAAAGAGCTGACAGCAGGGATTCACACAAACACTTGTGCATGAATGTGTGTAGTAGTATTATTCATGATAGCAAAAATGTAGAAATAACTCAAAGGTCCACATGGGTGGATGGCTGGATGAACAAACTGGGGCATGTGCATACCAAGAACTATCATTCATCTATAGAAAGGAATGAAAAATGATATATCCCACAAACTGGATAAAAGTCAAAAACATGCTAAGAAAGCCAGACACAAAAGATTACAGATTGTACGATCCCACTTATACGAGATGTCCAGAATAGGGAAATTCATGAAGACAGAAAGAAGACGGACAGTTGCCAAGGGCTGGGGAGAGAGGAATCATTATCTGCTTCATAGAGGTTTTCTTATGAAGTGATGAATATTATATTTTGGAACTAAATAGATGTGATGGTAATGTAATGTTGGGAATACATTAGATGTCACCAATTACTTCACTTTAAACATTAAGTGTTTAATTTTGTTATATGCATATAATCTCAAAAATGTGAAATAAACATAATCATGATAAAAATGTTGAAATACTATAGATGTTGAGTTCCTTTCCTATAATCCTACCATCTCTACTCTCATTCTATTGCCAAGTTTAAATCATGTTTCTCTTAAATGTTTCTATGCTGCTATGGTTTAAGTCTATCCATCTAAGAGTCTTGCACTGGAAGCTGGATACCCAGGTCGGTGATGTTAAGCAGTGGCAGAGCCTTGAAGAGGTGTGGCCAGATGGGAGGAGGTTAGGTCATTGGGAGTGCTACTCTTGAAGGGCATTAATGAAGTTCAATGGAACCCTAGTTACAGTGGTTTATTATGAAAGAGTAAGATTTTCCCTGATTCTCTTTGGATTCCTTTCTTCCTGATCTTGGACTTTTCAGCTTCTAAACTATAAAATAAAGTTCTTTTTCTTATAAAAGTACCAAGCCTCAGGTACTTTCTTTTAGCAACAGAAATGGACTAAGACATATACACTTTAAAAAAAAAAAAAGATAGAGGGACAGTGAGAGAGAGAGAAAGAGAGAAGCAATTTTTTTTTTTAGTTTTTCATGTGACTTTCATTCCTCTGACACATTGCTGTGTACATGGTGCTTGGGTTTGAACTCACATACAAAGCAAGTGCTGGAACCACCGAGTCACTGCTCCAGCCCAAACACATACACTTTTAAAAACCATATTGGATTATGCACCCCAGCTTGCTTTTCAAAAACAGATAAGTTATTTTTCAACCTATAAAGGAAAATAAAACTAGAATGCTGCTATTTCTAGATGGTGAGGTTGAATGATTTTAATTTTCATCTTTATACTTTACTGTAAATGTTTTGGCAAATGTTCTTTGGAAATACGTATTAGTTTCAGAATTATAGGACATATTTGAAAATAAATACTGTTTTACGATACCAGGTTCGCTCAACTGTAATGATACCACAGAAGGCATCACTCCATCATGGTTTCTCTAACCCTTTGTTTAGAACGCTGAACAGCGAGCCGTAACATGCTGTCTCTGTGTTGGGCTCCAACAGGCTGTAACATACGGGTCTGACTAAGTCTTACTCAGCTGAGGGAAACCAAGACTAATAACATGCCAGTGGCAGTGGAGACATTCTGAGACTGGTTGCTGAACAAATGAGTCAACTCCCTGTACAAGCTTCATTTCCAAAAGCTCTAGAAAATCATAGTATGTTGCTTTTGACAAAAGGGAAGCTCCTTCAGTGAACACATGTGATTAGCAAGTGCTGCATTGCTCAGGGACTTCAGACACATAAGTCAGAAACGATTTGTTCAAAAGCAGTAAAAGCCAAGGTAAAGTCTGGGAGCTAAAAGGACCATAAAGAAGATTAAACCCAGTCCCTTTATTTTTCAGATGAGGGAGTTGAGGTTAAATATAGGGAAGTGATTTTGCCAAGGCCACGCACCAGACCAGACCCAGGGCTCCTGGTTCCCAGCGCAGCCCTCATTTCATCACCCTGGAGTCTGTCCAGGAAGGCCAGGCTTGTGACTCAGACCTGGACTTCATCACAGGCTCTCCCCTGATTTCCCACTGTTCCTCTGGCTGCTCTAACACTGCTGGATCAGTTACAGTGCATTCACAAGGTGCAATAGCATTTAGCACTGGCTTGGAATGTTGTGTCTAGAAGAGCATTTGACATCAAAGGGAAACACCGGGGTTGTACTCATTGTTTAAGTCACCAAAATATCACCAAGGTATACACACACGCATATACGTACATATATTATAATTTAACTTTTATTTTAAAAACTACGTATGTACACCTCTATTTCTGTGTGTACATAGACACAAAAGTGGCAGGGGAGGGAATTCATCCAAACGATGCGGTCAGCATCTCTGGCTGATGGAAACAGGTGCCCAGGCTTAACCAGAGAGAGCCTTTGCTCTGGCTCACCGGGCGTAGTTAGGCTAGGTGATCTGAAATTGATTCTCAGACCCGAGTCTGGATGCTGGAATGGGAACCCAACTAGCTTGAGCGGAGGTTTTGGAGGCACTTAGTCAAATGCAGCAGAAGTTGAAAGGAGAGACCCAAACAGCACAGGTGAGGACAGAGGCAAGACTTAAAAAGAAGTCCTGCTTAGCAGAGAGCTGGCAGTAGAATTACAACACAAGATGATCTCAACCAAAGAAGCTGAAGAGGGAGCAGCAAAGACTGCTCTGAAGTTAGAGGGCCTTAGCGGGCGGCTCAGCGTCAACAGTTACCGCGACCTCACTCGCCAAATAAACCAATGCCTGGGGTGGCCTGGAGGGCCTGGAGTAGGGGTGGTGAGCCTCAGAAAAAGGAGCACAGCGAGGCCAAAACATCCTTATTGTCAGGCTCCTCGCTCAGCTGGGTTGTAACATGCTTAGATTACAGCTGGCAGAACAGATTGCGCAAGACATGCATGCTCCAAATGAGAAATCCCATTCCCACCTTATAGTCCCAGATCATGGAAGAAATGAGCAAACTGTGATTTTTTAAGAAGTTATAAGAAGCAATTTCTCCCCCTGTGCAATAGCATTTAGCACTGGCTTGGAATGTTGTGTCTAGAAGAGCATTTGACATCAAAGGGAAACCAAAAATAAATTAACTCAGATCTAAAGCATGTCAGGCCAAGAACTGAGTTATTATGAGAATGAAATCTCCTTTCTCCAAATGTCTTTTCATGGAATTTTAAGAAATGATGAGAAATTCTATGCACATTCCTTGCAAACATCATTTTCCTGAATCCACGGATACGAATCGGTTGGGTAATTCCCATGAAGAGATAGCTGTACTCTCTGTTACGAAGCCAGTGCAGAATGAACACAGGAAAAGGAAAAGTAAAGCTTTGTAAAATAGGGATGAAGGCTTTGGAAATTTATGAACCAACATAAACTCTCTCAAGTCTAAGGACCTACTTTTAAGTAAGGTCAAAGTCCATAAATATTTGAGAAGTGTTTATTCTTCTTGACCTGATTTACAAAGTTGATTTACCTCAAAATATCCTATGGTGGGGATGGCTAAGGGGCATATTTTCTTTCTTTACCTATAAACAACATTTCAGCACTTAGGATGGTATCTTGCAGAGATTTAGTTGAGTTTCTGTTGGTTCACAAACTTCTGTTGCTTTCACAAAGCTAACAGCTTCTGAATGAATGTGGCCAAGGGACCACATGTTTTGACTCAGCAGCCATTACTGGTCTGATATATTCCGTTTCTTTACCCATCGAGGTGAGAAAGAACTTCTTTGGCAATGGCCTTGGTAAACCTGATCATGAACTTCACCCAGATTGGGTCTGATCACAACTGTGTGAGTGACCAGAGTTCTGAACAGGAAGTCAGGGTTACAACAGGGACTTCAATGAGCCATAGGAGGGAGACTATGACCAAGGCACCTCTGCTCTGAGAGACTGACACATTGCTTCTGTGAGCTACTCACCAACGGCAGGTAATTCCCAAAGGTGGGGGACTGCTTAGCTTATCTCCAAAGCACAGTGACCTCGCCTTTCTTTACGTGACCTTTTTCTTTCCTGTTCTTTCTAATGCTTACCTTCACTCTGGTAAGTCTTCCAGAATAGCAATGCCAAGAGGAATGTTTTCTGAATGACTGTAAGGAAAGCCATAGGTTCAGGAATCCTGAAAAAGAAATTACAAAGAAGGGAGATTTTATTTACTTTTAACATCAAGCAGTTTTATTAGAGCCAATTGTGGTAGATGATGGCATTAAAGGTTCCCATTCCTGTCCCCTCCCTGGATCCTTGTCTCTTATCGGGTGATTTTGGAGAGGTAGGGCCTCCAGAGCCCTTGTGTGTTTCTGCTTGCTCTTGTAGGTTTCTACCTTTGACAAGAAGAGAGCATTGCTGGTGCCTTACTGGAACCAGGAGGAGAATGAGCAATGGAGGCAGCGGAGCTGGGTCTGCTCAGCAGCTCCAGCTGAGGCCAGCCAACCCCAGGGCAGAGACACTCACCCCAGAAGTAACAACAATGAAGACTCATTACTACCTGTCACTGAGGCTTGGTGGCAACAGATGACTGATCAGTTGGTTCCTTCAATTCATTCAAACCAAGCAAAGGTTGAATAAGAAGGATAAAGCATTCAACCTTTGGCTTTCTGGGTCTGGCTTATTTCACTTCGTGCGATGGGCTCCAGTTCCATCCATTTACCAGCAAATGCCATGATTTCAGTCTTTTTATGGCTGAGTAAATTCCATTGTATATCCATACCATAACTTCTTTATTAATTCATCTGTTGATGGGCACCTAGGTTGGTTACAGAGCTTGGCTATTGTGAATTGTGCTGCTATAAACACTGATGTGGCTGCATCCCTATAGTAGGCTGATTTAGATCTTTTGGATATAGTGCAATGAATCTGAGCTAACTTTCTTACATACATATATGAATATATCAAAGCAAACCTCACTTTTCCGTATATCTACAAGGTACTAATTAAAAAAAAAAAAAAAACTATGAGTAACTATCAGAAAGACCAATAGAGTAGAGGGAAGGGATTGAGGGGGAGGGAAGATGGGAGGGAAAGGGGAAATCCTGGGAACTGAATTGGAGAAAACTTTATTCCATGCTTTTATAATTAAGTCAAAATTAATCCTAATGCTTTATATAACTAAAAATAACTAATAAACAAAAAATAGACCAACGAAACATAAATTAATAAAAGAAGGGTAAATCAGAGAAACAAGAGTTAAATTTAGAAAGAAAACAGCCTCTGACTCAGAAGAGAACAAATAACAGAGCTTCAACAGAGCTGAATTTAAATTTATTTACTTATTTTTGCAGCGGTACATCTCCATTCCTCCCTACCTATCTGCCTGGTTAGAGTTCAACCCAAGAGACGTTAGCATATCCTATCCGGAGACAGTCAGACTTTCATTGTTCAACATTAATTTCCGGCTTTTCTTGCCTAAGAAGAGGGCTGTAAATTAAAGGCCACAGAGTTTCACTGATTCATCGGGCACTTTGATCACAGGACAATCTGAGGGCACAAAGAGTGGGCCTGGATGACCTCGAAAGGCTAATCTGTTCTTAATTTTATAATAAGTGTGTTAGTCAGGGGAAGCGCTGGATTTCACTTTTCCTCTGCAGACCAACTCAGCAGAGTAGCAATGAAACAAATCATTGTAATCCAATGTTTGCCACTGTCCAGCCACCTGGATCTCATCAAAAGCTGGAAATAGAGTGAGCTAGGTCATCACTTTTCACAGCCCACACCTTCTCTGTTTTAAAATAGCATTTTAGAGGTAAATGCGAACAGTGAAGACAGGAAACAGAGTAAACCATGTCATTAAGTTACGCTACTGTGGTCAGCCCTCCGACTGGCGAGGCGGGCAGGCACAGAAGCAAAGACCTGCAAAGGGCGGAGCGCGCTCACGTTCCTTTAGGCGCTGCTGCCGGCTGCTTTTTAATTTTGGCAAACATAACTTTCCTACGTCCCCAAAATCTCTACTTAAAAATTCAAATAGATTCCTAGTGTAAATGAAGATCAAAGTCAAGGTTAAGGTCAACTCAAAGGACATAATTTCTGCTCAAAATCAAGGGGAAAGAAAGGAAAACACCTAGAGTAACGAGCCCGGCATGCACTGAGCAGTGAGTTTCCACAGCGCTCCCATCCTCCTGTCCCATCCTCCTCAGGGGCACGCACTGAGGGCTCAGGGGCCACCCTGGGAGGAAATCACAGCTCACACCTTTCTTCCCTGCCCCTTGGTACGAGGGATTAAACCCAAGGTCACTTAACCACCAAGCCACATCCCCAGCATCCACCTTTTTAAAATTTTTTTTTATTTTGAGACAGGGTCTCACTAAGTTGCTAAGGGTCTTGCTAAGTTACTGAGGCTGGCTTTGAACCTGTTGTGATCCTTCTGCCTCAGCCTCCTGAGCCACTGGGATTACAGGTATGTGCCACTGTGACCAGCTCAGCTTACACTTTTTTTTTTTTAAGACAGAGAGACAATAAGAGAGAGAGAGAGAAAAAATCAATTTTATTTAGTTTCTCATGTGACTTTCGTTGTTCCAACACTCTGTTGTGTATGTGGTCCTGGGGTTCGAACTCATGTCCTCTCACATGGCAGGCAAATGCAGGAACCACTGAGCCACTGCTCCAGCCCCAGCTTATACTGTTTTTTGTTTTGTTTTGTTTTGTTTTAAGAGAGGGACAGTAAGAGAGAGAATTTAATTTTTTATTTAGTTTTTCACGTGGCTTTAGTTGCTCCCAGACTTCACGTTGTACGCGGTGCTGGGCTTTGAACTCACATACTCGCGCATGCCAGGCAAGCGCTGCAAGCGCTATAACCGCGGAGCCGCAGAGCCACCGCTCCAGCCCACCCAGCTTACACTTTTAAAAGCAAATGATTCGCAGCAAAAGAAAAGGATTAGGGGACAAGAGGAGGTAGGGGAGAGCGTTGAGGGGGGATATTGGCTAAATTATACTGATATATCGTGTGCGTGTATGACTATGTAACAGCAAATCCCATCATTATGTAGGAGTGACGCACCAATAAAAATGTGAAAAAAGAAAACAAAAGATTCAGAGGGTGATGTGCACAATGCCAGATGTTTTTCTGAAAGGATCCTTTTAAATATTTCCCAAAGTTTGAACTTTCCCACTAAATCAAATATTTTACATGTCACAAAAAATAAACAAGTTCCAGGAGCAGAAATGCTCAAAAGTACAATTCAGAAGCCACCTATCATTTAACGGTACACAGATTTTAAAGAATAAATGTCATGCAACACACCTGGAAAATATGAAGACTAACAAAAGACTGTGGGGTGTCACTGGAGAGTCTCTGGGACTCTTCAAGGTGGTCTCGTCCACTGCACCTGCCCACCATCTCCTGCCCATCGGGCGGCGAATCCTGGGTGGGCGTGGGCAGCCATTCACATTTCTGTTCTCTCCATCGTCTGTTCTGGCATGCACTGCTTCACATACACTGGACAGGTGGCACCCGTGATGCAGCAGACACGACACACGAGTAAAGGGACACAGCAACCCCCACCTGTGGTTCCACTTTCCTCAGTTCCAGTTACCCACAGTCAACCAGAGTGAATATAGGAAAAGGAAAATCCCAGAATTCATAAGTTTTAAATAACTTCTATTACAGTTTATTGTCATAGCTTTTCTGTTCCATTATGGTTGGTGTTGGTATCTTAGAAGGGTTAATTTATAAATTAAACTTTCTCATAGCTATGTATGTACAGTATAAGAAAACAAGAGAGGATGATAGGGTTTGATACTATCACTGGTATTAAACCAGTGGAGTTTGATACTGGTGACATCAGCAGGAGTCTTGGAAGAACCGCTGCAGATAAGCTGGGACTACTGCTTTGTCTCCAGAGGTGTGACCGGGCAGCTCTCTTCCTCCATGTTTCAGACCCCAGACCATTTAAGGACCATGAACTGCAAGGATATGAGCCCCAGCTACTGTCTGAAAACCTGAAAAGATCCGTCAAGTCCTCATGCACGCTTGTAATCCCAGCAACTCAGGAGGCTGAGGCAGGAGGATCACAAAGTTCAAAGCCAGCCTCCGCAACTTAGCAAGACCCTGTCTCAAAATAAAATAAATAAAAAAGGACTGGGGATATGGCTCAGTGGTTAAGCAATACTAGGTTCAACCCCTGATACCTAAACAGACAAAAAAGAAACCTTGCAGAATGGGAGGTGATAACTGGAAGAACGGCCCAGAGATACCATGGAGTACCCTTTTGGAAATACTACAGGAATAGTTGTCCTGATGGTCTAGGAGCTCATGCTGTGTGGCATCAATGACTCCAGAAAGTTGCTTCCAGTCTCAGGGGACGGCCCCATCCAGTACAGTAAATCCTCCTGGACCCATCCTGTTCTCAGTGTGCCACCAGGGTCCTCATGGGACCCTAACTAATACAGTGAAAACCTGGAAATGATGAGGCAGCTACGTGGAGACCGGGAGGTGGGAAAGGGCTTGACAGACTGAAGGAAGCATTCTGGGAATGGCTAAGGGGAGTGAGCAGGAGGTGTCCAGGAGACCAAGTCTAAGGACGCACAGACAGGAGGGCAGGGCAGACTTATCACTGGCAGGACCGGGGCTTCGACTCAGGGAGGCAGGAGCCACGGGCGGACTTTGAGCAGAGGCATGAGGTGGGCTGACTTACACAGAAGGCAATCCTGAATTGGGGACAGAGAAGGCAGAGTGGCAGGAAGGAGAGGTCTGGTCATCACAGTGATGGTGCAGGCGAGAACAGGGCAGCTGGGGCCACAGTGGGAATCAGTGCAGTTGGCGGAGGGTGGAATTTGGGACTGATATTTGAAGATATAGCTGACAATACAAGAGGCGGTGACCAAGTGACACATCATGAATGGCTCTGAGAATTTCAGCTTGAGCCTCTTGAAGAGCAGGCTGCTGGAGGAACAGATTGGGTGGTGTACACTGACGTAGATTACAGATGATTTTCTTATCTCCAAGGGGAGACAGCAAGCCGCCAGCTGGATACACAATCTGGAGAGTCCCTGGCGGGAGTGTAAATTCAGGCATCCTTAGGGCTTATGTATGGCTTTTAAAGTCACAGGACTAGATGATTGCCAAGATGGGATAAAAATAGAAGAGAGAGTTCAAACCAGTGCTCAGGGTTGCTCCTCAGCCCACACTCACCCACCCTCCAACACACGTGTGCACACGTGTACACACATGCACATCCACCAAAATGACAACGCAGGCTTAAGCCAGGCTCTCCTGCACGCTCAAGGACGAGGGCTGGGCATGTGGCTCAGTGGTGGAGCGCTTGCTTAGCGTGTGTGAGGCCCTAGGTTCCATCCCTAGTACTGCAAAACAGCAAATGACAATGACTTCTTAAAGGATGAGGGCTTCCTGTTGGGATGGGCTGGTTGGCAAGCACCACCCTGTGGGGCTGCCAGCTGCAGCCAGCTGCTGCCCACAGTCTTCTGTTCTCATCACTGCTCAGCGTGCACTGAGCTCTGGAGAGGTTTCCTCCACCAAAAAGGCCACCCAGCCCTCTCATCCACCCCACAACCATCTGTGCCCAGCACGGCCACTTCCTATTTCCAGTGAAAACCCTTTAAGTCAGGGAAGTATGTAGCAGCAGACTTCAGAAAAAAGTGCAAACCACTCCCTGCCTCAGTGGCACTATTCGGTCCTTTCCCCAAATCGTTATCTCTCCCCATTTTCTCAGCTCCCCATCACTCCTCAGTGGATGACAGACACACCATGGTGGACAGGCGTGGATCTTCCGCCCCAACGTCTGTCACAGTTCCAGAACAAAAGGTGCCACCAGGAAATGACTGTAGATTGGTTTCAATTTTCTCCTGTTCTCTCTTTTTTGCTTTCAATCTTACTTTAATGAAAACAGATTCCTTTTTAGGCGTCTCTGCTTTTTCCTGTTGCCAAATTCATAGTGTTTCACAAACATTCCTTCTCTGGAGGCAGGGGCAGCAAAGGAAGGGAAGATAAGAAAAGCAGCTCACTCCTTTGTAGAACTTCCTATTCCAATCTCGTCTCTTTGCCCAATCTTGTTCTCATGAGTGTCCCTCGGTGTAAGTGCTCCATGTGAATGAAACACAATGTTTAAAGAGAGTGTAAGCCTGCCTTTCCTCACCGACACTTCACGCTCTGTCACAACTGAAACACTCATTCCTGAGACGTTTCCCCATCACAAACAATTCCCATGAGACGCAGCACAAGTAAGAGTCAGTTGCTTCCCAAGAACTTGGGTGTGTTGCCAAATTCTTCAGAACTGGTTGGGTGACCTGATGATGTCACATGCAAACACTGATTTAAAGAAAGAAGCTGCTCACCACGGAGGGCTTGTGCCTGGGTATGTGCACCTATGAAAGAGCTCTGTTTTCCAAGGCGCATGGGACACTCTCCAGGAGAGATCATACGGTGGGCCACGGAACAAGCCTCGACAAATTTTTTAAAATCGAAATCACACTGAGAATTTTTCCAACCACAATGCAATAAAACTAGGAATCAGGGGCTGGAGTGGTGGTTCGGAGGCTGCAGCGCTTACCTGGCATGCCCAAGTAAAGGGGTTCAAATCCCAGCACCCACGTACACAACTAAGCGTCAGAGCAACGAAAGCCATGTGAAAAACTCAATAAAAATAGATTCTCTCTCTCTCTCTCACTGTCCTTCTCTCTTTAAAAAATTAAAAAAAAAATAAAACAACTAGGAATCAGTAACAAGAGCTCTGCTTTGGTACCGAGAGCTGCTTGCCACTTGTTGGAAGTTCCTGTCATTCTCAGATTCACTTAGCTTTATTTATTTTTTAAAGAGCACTGCATTTGCTCCTGGGAGCCCCTCTGTAGGAGCATAGGATGGACTGCCTACAAAGTTTCACTCCAATTCCCTTCCTCCTCCAGGTTCCACCACCTGAAATTCTGTCTAGGAAAAGTTCAACTGCTTTTGAGCCTCCCCACTTGAACCTGTCCAGTGGCTGAATGTCAAGAGCTTCTGCCAGTTTTATAAAGTAAATCCTGATTTATGGGGTTGAATTACTTAATACACACTGATTTGTTAAAAAGCAATGCTCAGTTAAATATTTCTGGAATTTGTGACATCAGCTAGGATTAAAGCTGAGTCTGAAGCGAAGCCAAAGAAATGGAAAATTCAAATCCAAGGAACATCTTGATGAAAAAAGTATGTAGGGATTTAGTATATACTAACAATGATATTTCAAATCATTTGCAAAACAATGCCTCCAAAAGTCATGGGAACAATAGCCCGGACATTTATGAAAAAACGAAGGTGTAATAGTCAAGTACGTGGGTCATACTAACTAGAGTCAAATCCCTTCTTAAGTAATGCACTTAAAACTGCATTACTAAGGCCACGTTATTTAACCCCTCTAGAGGGTTAAGTTTTTATTTTCTTAAATGAGCTAGAAGAACCTACTTCACAGTATGGGTGTCAGAATCAGATGACATTATGAGACCCTCCATGTCGTAAATCAATTAACGTTGTTACTTTTATCATTATTGCTCTTGCTTCATTCCCTCCGCAAGATAAATCCCAAAGATCTATACACAAGAAATAAAACTAGTAAAGGTACCAGAAGAAAACAGAGGTGAATACTTTTATAATCTAGCAGATATAAAAATGAAACCCAGAAGCAATAAAGAGCACTACACTGATTACATAAACATTTAACAATTTTGGTTCTGTAACTGGAACTGATAATTTCTACATATTCAGCAAAGAGCGACTGTCTTTAATATATGACCAGCTCTTAAAAATGAGTAAAATGCAAACAACTGTAAAATACATGATTATGTATTTGATGAAAAGGAGATACACACACCCCAAAACTGAAAGTGCAAAACAAGGCAAGATCACTGAGAATTAAAGAAATGAAAGTCAAAACAGTAACTGCGTATCTGCGTATCATGTCCAGCTGGCAAAACGAAAAAAGGTCAAAATGACTCTCATTGATAAAAGTTTGTAGAAATAAGTGTGGGCATTCATTAATGAATAAGAACAACTTTTTTAGAGGGCTATTTGGCCATCTCTATGAAAATTTTAATGTGCATTTCCTTTGATCCAAAAATAATTCTGTTGCTGGAATTTCATTCTACAGATAGCATAGATACATGCACATATATATTTATTGCTATCAGTAAGTCAACGATATCACTAAATCATTGTGTATATGAAGAGGAAAAAAAAACAGTGCAAAAGTCCAGCAAAAGGAACTGGAAAATGTTATAAAGGTGCATTTATACAAAGAAAAACTACACAAATTTTGAAAAGAATAAACTAGATCCATGTGGACATGGAAGAATATTCTAGAATAAAGTGAACAGGCAAGCTTCAGAATAGCGTGCACATAGGACCATCTCTGCGAGAGAAGAGGGGCAACTGTGCAGCTGGGCCTCTCCAAGCTCCCTCCAGAAGCACCTACTGTGGAGGGTGCTCACAAGGGGACATCCCCCAGCCTACTAGCACACCTGTGCTCCCAGCCAGTGATCACCTGACACTGCATAACTCTAAGGCAACTCTGTTCAGGCTCTGCCTCTTGCCTGGCCAGGGCTCTCCTAGAACTATGCCACAGCTCAAAGCAGCTCCTTCCCACCTTCCCCTCTTCCTTCCTGTGCCCTCTCCCAGGTCTCAGACCTGCGCTGGTCTGAGGGCTCCCTCTGCCTAGCCTTACCCTTTCCCTCCCTCCCTCACAAGGGCTTCCCTCACTCCTTGCACCTATTCCTGTCTTGCTGCCTTCTACCTGAAGGATGCCAACTGGCCCCAAAGCGCACACACATGTACTCCCAGTTATAAATGTGGAGCTGGGATGCGAAGGGGAGGTGGGCAGAATGAGGGAAATTACAAATAACTTTTTTGAGGTACATGATTCTGCAACATAAAGCATTCTTTAAAGTGCATATGTGTGCTCACACGCATGTGTGTTTGAAGTATATTGGATTCAGTCTTGTGAAAGTAATGATGATTCTATTCTTTTCACTGAACCATAAACTCCAACAGTATTAAACTAATTGATAAAGACTTTTGCAATTCAAATCTAACCCAAGACTGAGAGATCTGACAAAGGGTTAGTATTTTTTAGGTGCTGGATATACCTTGGAGGGTATCAGGAATTTCTGTACAAAATATGTATCCTCTTAGGCTATAAGTGCAGATTTTTTAAGAATGCAATTACAGGGCTGGAGCGGTGGCTCAGTGGTTTCAGTGCTTGCCTGGCAAGCATGAGGACCCGGGTTCAAACCCCAGCACCACGTACACAACTGAGTGTTAGAGCAACTAAGGCCATGTGAAAAACTAAATAAAGTTGTTTCTCTCTTTCTCTGTCTCTTTCACTGTCCCTCTCTCTTAAAAAAAAAAAAAAGAATGCATTTACAAATGCAAAAACTAACCCATGTCCTATGCAGAAAAATATGCTGCCATCCCCTCCTGGCAGATGGGCACACTGAATTAAAACCACCAAGTTAACTGGCTTAAAATCTCCCATTAGGAAGACTGGAAGTAGACAGAGGTGACCAAGACACTATAGTACAGGAAGTTTGTAGTTTCTGTTGATTTTCTGCTCAGAAGTTGGTGCACATGCAAACCGTGGAACTTCATTCTGTGTTTTCCAAGAACTCTTTTTTGTTGTACATTTTTCCAAGTGTTCCCTAGGACTGATTTACATTTTTCTATTTGAAAAAACACTTGCCATTGTGGCTTTTCTTTCCATGACTTTAGATTTTATACTCAGACTGTCTTCATCTTAAATTGATGGTTTTAAATGATCAAAATAGTGAATTGACTCAATTATTTTATATCGAAGAATAGAGATAGGTTTTATAATTCACTGCTCTTATTAAATCCCTCTCTTTAAAAAAATGACTGAAAGAATGCAGGGAGGGAGAAAAAGAAAAGGAAGAAAGGGAAACAGCTATAATTTAGTTCTTTAGCACATAATATTTAAAGAAAGCAACTTACAAAGTCCTACTGATCATGTATTACAAATAGGAAATCCTATCACTGTCTGCACTTTAAAAAGCACTGAAAGACTGCACACACAGTGTTCAGACGTAGGACAGGCATCACTGACATCATCTGGTAGCTTACTAGAATGCAAAACCCAAGCCACATTTCAGACTTATCGAATAATTTTTTAAAAAATCTTCATTTAAACAAGTTCTCCAAGTGATTTATATGTACACTGAAATTTGAGAAGCACTACTATAATGGATATTTACTACATACTTTTGTCTCCTAGGATACTAACAATAAATATAGTACTGACTATATGCTGCTATCAATAAGGCTCTCCAAAAAACCCACAGAAGGATAAATGTGAACATGATCGCAGCTAGCATGGATCAGATGCTAATTCTCCAGCTGGTGCTTGCTTAGCTACTTATATATATGTTATTAATTGAATCTTTACAACAGTCCCATGAAAGAGATTCTTTTATTATCCCATAAACAAATGAGGAAATTAAGGGGAAAACAGGCTGAAAGTAACTTGTTCGTGTTTACATAGTTAATCTAGTGCGAAGCCAGAACTTGAAACCAGGTGAGCCGTTGACCAAAGCCCAACCCTTTACTGTAAGGAGCTGTTTCCTCAATTCAGAGTTCACGCTGAAATGAACAATAAGGAAGAAAAGGCTGCTAAAGAGTACAAACTCAGTAAAATACTGAGACATTCAAAAGGAGTTTAATAAATTTGACAAACTAGCTGTAAAGTTTATATGACAAAGAAAATGTATAAGGACCATTTAAAAAAAATTTTTTAAAGAGAGAGGGACAGTGAGAGAGACACAGAGAGAGACAAAACCAATTATATTCAGTTTTTCATGTGGCTTTCATTGCTTCAACACTTCGTTGTGTACATGATGCTAGGGTTCAAACCCGTGTCCTGGCGCATGCCAGGCAAGCTCCATAACCAGCTAAGTCAGCGCTCCAGCCCCCCGTTTAAATTTTTTGTGTGAAAATATGTATTAGTTATAAAAATATTATTAAAGCTGAACTTTTTAGCAGTACAATATTGGCATGAGAAACATAATGGAGCCCAGAAACAGACCCTTGTATAAATAAACAGGAATTTATTTCATGATAAAAATCAAATTTCAAATGACTTAAAAGATGGACTTTTAAGTAAACTGCTGTTGCATAGACTATCTAAAATCTAAGAAAAAATTAAGTTATATTCTTACCTTTCATTTTATTTTAAAAAACCGATGTTTCAAAGACTTAATATAAAAAGCAAAATGATAAAAGTATCACAAGAAAATAAGATTCTTTCATTTTTAGGTGAAAAAAACTCTCCTGAGCTTGACAAAGCAAATAAATCATGAGATTGGTGTGGTGATTACACAAATATTTTAAATTTCTGTGCAACAAGACAGCTAAAGACAAAATGATATAAATTAATAAGCAAAATGTGGGATATTCATACAGTAGAATAAAATTCCACCTTCAAAATGAAAGAAATTCCGATACTTGGTACAGCATGAGTGAACCTTGAGGACATTATGCTAAATGAAACAGTTGTGAAGAAATAAAATATGATTTCATTTATACAAGATGTCCAGATTGGTCCAATTAAAAAAGACAGAACGTAGAATGGAGTTTGCCCAGGGTGAGGGGAAAGGAGAAATGGTGAGTTATTATTTAGTGGGCTCAGAGTTTCAGTTCTGCAAGCTAAAAAGCGTTCTAAAGATGGATGGTGGTAGTGGTGGCATAATGATGTGAATATATTTAACAGCACTGAACTGTACACTTAAAATTAGTAAGATGATCAATACTATATGTGGTTTGTCACAGTAAAAAATGAGAAAAGAGATCATTATGCTACAAAAATATTTGCATTGTCTATAAGAGAAAAAGGATCAAAATATAGATAGGTACAGAGTTTCTGCAGTAAACAGGGATGAGAAAACAACTCAATAAAAAACAAAGGACAAGAACAGGCAATTTATAGAACATAAGTGATCCATAAATATATAGATAATTAGATCACAGTAATAATTAGAAAAATGCAAATGAAGGTGCTATATTGGATTTCACTCCCTCACCAGATTTAAAAAATAAAAAAAAAAGATAACAGCAGGTGTTAAGAGAGATGAGGGATAAAAGATTATCACACGGTGAGTTTAAATTAGTACAACAGGAGGACAGGTGGTTTGAAGGGTTGTGTTTACCAAGTAGATGTATGGGCAGGCCTTTTTGACTCAAGGAAAGCCCTCCTGGGATTCTAGTCCATAGAAGTACTCCTTCTTGAGCACAAAGATAAAGGCATAATCTTCCCTGAAACATAGTTGCCAATGCTGAATTATGTTATAGAACTCAAATGTCCCTCCATAAAGGAAATGATGGATAAATCATACACTATTTCTATTTTAGAATAACCCAGAGCCATTGACAAAAGAGATCATGTTCAGATTTAGAAGGCTCTCTAAGGCTTGGAAAGTGAAAAAGGAAGCTGAACACTAGGTATCATAAATTTGCATGTTTAAACAAACTTAATAACTCATGTGTAGTATACACATTCTGCAAGTCTTTAGAAAGCAGAAAGGTCTCAGAATGATAAACAACCATTGCTCTTCCGAGCAGGGCCAGGGAGGTGATGGTGTGCCTTGATAACATTGCACATACTTCCATATTGTTTGAACAGGAATGCATTTGGTCATCTCTTGTGCTACTTTTAAAACATACAAGTCAAATACATTCTGGAGCAGATACTAAGGAACCAGGAGAAATAAAACGAGGAGAGGAGGAGGATGTGAAGCCACAGTCCTTGGAAAAGAAACTCTCATTTCTCTCGAAAGGCCATAATACCCTATTTGTTTTGGTTTTCCCATTTCACATATTATTTTAAAACTAAGGACTTCCTCTCCCAGGGAAAGGAGGCCAAGGCTCCCTGTTACCGTAAGTGAGGGAGACAACACTCACCAGGATTCCTTTCTACTAGAGCCAACACCCGCCCAGCCCAGTTCCCACAAGGAAAACTTGCTCCTTCCTCTTGTCAAATGCAATATCCCTCGTTCCTCTTTGAAAATCATAGTAGTTTTCCTAACTCGGTTTCTCAAGACAAAGCGATTACAGAGACCCAGCCCCCTCTGTACTCTGCTGCAGATGTTCTTGTCCAAATGAAGGAAAGTGAAGAGGGAACGAGACCCAGAGCCCAGGCATCCCCCGCCCCCCAAAGCTCAGGTCCCTGCTGGACAGACACACCAGCTCTGTTCTCTCCAAGTTGCCTTAGACAACATGAGGCAGAACTGGGGCTGGGCTGTAGTCTCAAGGAGACAAAGGACAGCTCAAAATGAGCCCTGTCCAGCAATGAAATATTAGGTGGTGAGCTTTCTGCCATCGGAGGCATTCCGGCAGTCTGAAATGCTGCCAGAGATATTAAACTGAGCATGCCCTGCAGATTCTGAACAGGCAGCTATGACTGAAAGATTTCAGGAATGATTTTCAGACACAGCTCAGTTTGGGAATCTGTGGCCACTATGACTGTTTGTGACCATTCAACCTCAAGGGTCTCATAATACACTTTAAAAAGAGAGAGGAGAGAGAGAGAGAGAGAGAGGGAGGATGAGCGACTCCGTTTTATTTATTCTTTCATGTGGTTTCCCTTGCTTTCACACTTTGTTGTGTACGCCCTGCTGGGTTACGAACCCCGAACCCCGTGACCTTTCGCATGCCAGGCAAGCGCTGTAATGGCTGGGCCACTGCTCCAGTCCCGCACAATATGTGTTACTAGCAGCACAGGATAGAAACTATGTAGAAGAGTAATGAAAAACCACCTTCAGGCCTACTCTCAAAAGCCCTAGGGTTTGAGGGACAGAATAGTGGTTTTGAGAAAACTCCAAAGCCAAATCCTGACTCTGCCACCTGCCAGTTGCGTGACCACAACCAGTTACTCAACCTCTCTGGTTCTCATTTTCCTCATTGATAAAGTGAGGATGACAATATGAATCTTATTTATTCACTGGTGAACTTTAAATGAGCAAACACATGTAATATGCATACTTAAAATGGTACCTGGTCCACAGAATGAACCATTATTATTTAGCCAACAAGGAAACTGAAACTAGTAGGTGAAAAGTAACTTGATACAAGTTCCAAAGTCAGTATAGACCCAGGAATACGATCCATGGCTTCTTTTCCTCGACCAGAGTTCCTTTTAGTTCAAGTTAGATATCACACTCAATTCAATCTTTCCCCTGCCTACGCCCACCCACCCTTGGTTTAGTCCTCTTGATCTGGGAATATGCTTATTCTCAAAGTATTCCTACAAAGTGTTCAAGGCAGGTCAGGTACCAAGTGGCAATTCTCAGCAGTGCATAGCATTGTGCCTCCAGTTGTTGGGCAGGCAGGGTGGGGTGGATGGATGGATGGGTGAATGGTTGGATGGATGGATGGGTGGGTGAGTAGCTGAATAGTTGGGTGGGTGGGAGGATGGGTGCATGAGTGGAAGGATGGTTGGACACCAGGATGGATGGATGAGCGGCAGGGCAAGAACCACCAAGAAGAGAATCTTTATGTCCACCGAACACCAAGACTTGGGCTCTGGAATCAGCACCCCCATCAGCACCACAACTTTATGGTCTTGGACAGTTACTAACACCCTGCTCCTTGGATCCTAGTCTATAAAAAGGTACTGCTTCCATTCATGTGACTAAAAGTTAAGTTACTGCCACCACTGTCACCGGGATTTCCCTTCTCCACCTGTATGTGAGCGTCAGTAGTGCTTCGCACTTGTGCCTCTCAACAGAGACCAGGTGGACAGATTGGCACGGATTCCCAGGGATAATTCTCCTTCAGGTGGTAGTTAAGGGTTGGGAGGAGGAGGCATTGGGGACTGAAATTAACTCCTACACGGTATTTAGGTGAGTGGCAAAAGTGGACTAAACGTAATTTCAACTCAACCATTTCCCCACCACTTGAGAAGGAGGCAGTGGGATGGGAAATTTAAAAGCAGGCTGGGAAATGTGGTGACCCGCAGTCTGCGCTAAGGATGGAGTCTTTTAGTGTGTGTTAACCCACCAGGTAGGCGGGCCAGCGACCCAGACTCCAGGGACCTCGGGTCCCTGCCCAGATCCGAGCCCAAGCCCAAGCAAACACCAGTCCCAGACAGCGCGGAGCACCGAGCCAGGGGGCTGGGCTCCAGCAAGTCCAGCGGGAAAAGCTGTAGAGGTGTAGGTTTCTTCCCCGCACCGCGCGGGGTCCGCGGGTCGGAGAAGTCACCGAGCGGGGCGGGAGCGCGGCCGGGGAGCGCGGCTCCACGCAGGGCACGGAGCGGAGCTGGGCGGGCGGATCGGGGGTACTCACCCCGGGGGCGACGGGCTCCGCGGGTCGGGCCCAGTCCTCGGCGGCGCGGGGGCGCCAGTGCGGACGCCGAAGTGGACGCTGGGCGGACGTGCCGGGACACCCCCGCGCCCCGGCTATGAATCAGCTGCGGGGCGAGCGCCGAGGGGCGGGAATTACGGGAAAGCGGCGGGGGAGGGCAGAGGAGCGAGGACTTTTGCAATTTCCCGTCTAGCGCCGCACTCTTGGCACCCCTGGGACCCGCAGGAATTCGCCTCCCTTTGGTCCCTGGGGAAGTCAGATGCGACCCTGCGGGACGCGCGCAGCCCTGGGGACCTGGACTGGGCGGACGGGTGGGGACCGGTGGGAAAAGGAAGTGGGAGAGGCCTGGGAAGGAAAAGGGAAAACCGAAAACTCCGTGGCTGAGGCTTCGAGCCCCGCGCGCGCGCGCGCGCGGCGCCTATCCAGGGCTCACGACCAGACCCACGGGGAAGCCAGGTACCTGTGGGGCCTGGGACAGGGTGTTCTCCCACCCGCCACTAGTTATCACAAGCCGGGGACCGAAGCTGTGGGCTCCCCGACAGAGAATCTTCGGGCAAAAACCAAGTTCTTCATCTAAGTTAGTGATCGAGTTTCCACTTGGCGTTCAGAGCAATACAAACCTGTGAGAGCACGTGTCTAGGACCCCGGTTTCTCCGCGACTCGGTGCTGTCTGGAAACCCCCTGACAGTTTCTTCTGCCGCGGAGCCCCCGACCCCAAGCTTTGGGTTCACCAAGCGCCGCATACAACAGTTTACTTTTCCTTCTAAAAAATGTCAAGCGATCTTTGCGTCAGGCCTTTGAAAGACTTGTGTGACTTATCTTTCTAGCTATATGCGAGAACAATTGGAAGCCAAATCGACCTTTGGAACTGGTACAAAAAGTATCACAATAATCGCCTCTTCCTTCACAGCCGCGGACGCGAAGTCTTGCCCTCCTGACGCCCAAAGGCTCTGCGTGCTTGCGCTCCTGTGGCCCCACTCCGGGTCAGCTAAGCCTGATTTGGTGCCCATTTGGGAACCAAGAAAAGTATCACAAGTGGAAAAGAGTTGGGGAGAAAAGTGTGATCAATGACTTAGATCAAAGTAATGTTAGAATTATTAATTATTACAAAACATTACTTTTAATGTTTGTGCACATTTTTGTTGTTGTTTTGCTCCTCCCTGATGTCATCTTGGGAAAAAACGGTTTTTAGACCTTTATACATGCAATACCTAATAGTGCCACAGACCGTGGTGTATAGTAAATATTTGATGATAATGAAGAAAAGGTACATTATGCCTAGTGAATAAACGTGTGGTCCTTTGCCACACCTTTCATTAGCGTTTGAAAGAGCCCATTAGGTTAGCCACCTGCCTGACTATGGAAACTGTCAACATAGGTCCATAAGGGTGGGGAACACTTTCTGGACTTTGTAATTCTGTTATTTCAAGGAGGGGTGGGGAAGAGACAGAAAAGAAGGATGTTAACTTTTTTCTTTTATTTTTTAGAAATAGTTGAGATAGGTGGCTCTTATGGCTGATAAGATGTCCAAAAAAATCAGTATGTAGAATTTCTATAAAATGACTCAATTTAAATTGACCTTCTGTTACAATTGAAAGAAACTGAAGTGTAAAAATTTGATCCCCCCATAAAATTCATCTGTTTTTGTACCATTCTGATTTCTCAAGTGTAGCTGATTGTTCTGGAGTTCTGTTGCTATAGTTCCTGTGCATCTGTGATCCTACTCTTAGGGTGGGTGTACCAAGTTGAGCAGTGTCCTCCCTAAATTCATATCCACCCAAACCCTCAGAATATGACCTTATTTGGCAATAGTGTGTTTACTGATTCAATTAAATTAAGATGAGGTCATACTGGATAAATCTCTTGACTACTGTGTTTATAAGAAGGAAATTTGGATGCAGACATCCAGGGCATGTGCAATATGATGGTGGGGACAGAGACTGTAGTTGTTTTACCTGAAGCCAAGGTCTGGCAAAGATTCTCAACAACCACCAGAAACTGAGATAAAGGCAGAACAGAGACTTATTCTGAGCCCCTAAGAAGGGATCAATCACTGTAACACCTTGATTTAGACTTCTGGCCACCAGAACTGTGAGCAAATGGCTTGTTACCACCAAGTCTGTGGAATTTGTTACAACAACTCTAGGACACTGATACATATGTTGGGTTTCAAAGGTTAAATTTAAAAGTTTGCCCAAAAATAGTTAAAACGAAAAGTGACAATGGTTTATTATGCTAAGAGTTGAAACATCTGTCCTTGCTTGGCACCAATAAGATTGTGTTGCAAAATCACGTATTTATTCTGCATCACTCACCCAACTTGATGTTCTCTTTTCCTCTTAATTTTAGGAGAATTGTCTTCACTCTTTCCAATGTCCTTGACTTTCCTCCCCATCATCTTGGGTTTCACTGTTCTCCTTGCCCCTGAGATGGTGTGTTCTGGGGCCCCATCTTTAACATTATTCTCTGAATTCAGTCTCCTGAACCATCCTATCCATGTCCATGATTTCAAGGATCAATTGAGCCTTAATGGCCCTCCACGGGTCCTTTTCTCGCCGCAATTATGTCATCTCAGCTCCAAACCACTTTATTTGTACCTCAAATTCACTATATCCTCGCTTGAATCTCTTATATTAAGTGAATGGCCCAACCTTAAATTTGTATTTGCTGGACAGTGGAGCCAAAAACCTGGGATTTATCCAAATCCAAAAACCTGACAATGACCTTTCATCCATGCTCCCTCATCATCTACTTTCATCAGAAAACCTCATATATATAACTATTGTAGGGGAGTCATGAGTGCAATCCTCAACCATGTCAAAAGCATCATGTATTATATTTCTCTTTATATGCAACATAAAGATATATGCACAATGTGGAATCAGCTACGTAAATTAGGAAATACAACTTGAATCCATTTGTTCAATTACTATAAATATTTATAATTACATTTTTGGAAGAATTAGGTTACCAAACTGATGAAGTTTGAGGAAACTGGGAGTTTTGTGAAGAAAGTAGCTTCATTAACTAAGCAGTGGATGATGGTTTAAAATTACCCTAATCTATAAGAATTCCATTCATGTATGTGTGTATGCATGTTTGTGTGTGTATGCATATTTAACCCTTGGGCACTCTACCCCTGAGTTACAGCCCCAGCTTGCTCTGCTCTTTATTTCATTTTCAAGTACTTTTTTTTTTAAGAGAGGGAGAGAGAGAGAGAGAGAGAGAGAAGCAATTTTATTTAATTTTTCATGTGGCTTTTTTTTCATGCGTACGTGGTGCTGGGGTTAGAACCTGTGTCCTCACGCATGCCAGGCAAGCGCCATGACCACTGAGCCGCCACTCCAGCCCCCCTTTATTTTACTTTTATTTTGAGGTAGAGTCTTGCTAAGTTCCTGAGGCTGGCCCCTCATATTGAAGGTATGCACCACAGCACCCTGCTACCTACAAGAATTCCATATTTAGCTTGCATGTTATATCACATTTCTACTTTTAAGCCTTAAAGCCTACTTCTATGATTATGATTGGTGGTGATCCTGATATTATTTCTAATAAAACTTAATGGAAATTAAAATGTTATTTTGTAAATGTGACCTCCTATGGTGAAAAACTGAATAGATCTTCCCCAAATTTTCTAATCTGAAGTGTATCATAAAACTTAATTAAGAGTCATCTATTACTTATAAATACCCAAAGTAGGATGTCAGTAATGATAAGGCAAGATGCTGAGTTTAAGAAGGTCACATAGAACTTTGTTTTTTCTTTCAGAATTTGCACAGTGAACTTAAGTGAGGGATAGCATCACTTAAAATTTCTGAAGTGGATATTATGTTAAAACTTAATCGATTGCTTTTGTGTGTTCTGTCCTTTCCTGGATATTGTAATGGGGCTCACACCTTGTTCTAGAAATCAGAAACCAGATAATTAGGAGAAAGCTTTAGATCATTTTTCCCCCATGGGCTTTAAAGAAAATGTTGAATGTGTTTTTGTTTAGATAGCTGCTTTTATACTCTGGACCATGGTTGTAGGATTCAATAAATTTGAGTGCAGCAGTTGATGCTAAAGGATGGACCATTAATATAATGAAGGGGGAAGCACTTTGGGGAGAATTAGATGGGAACTTTAGGGACTAAAACTGTTTGCTTAAGGTTGATCCAAAAAAAGTTTATCACTGTATTTATATTTAAACTGCATCTCTTTCAGATAGAATTTTTTTTTTACTTTTTAAAATTCATTATTTATTAGATGATATATAGTTACAATTGAAGGGGAAACATTATCAAATATTCCAGAACAAATGAATATATACTTAGTTATCTAAGGCTAATGCCATGTCATGGATGCCCAGCTTGGGTTCCCCATGTTTCTGTTTCCCCCAGAGGAACTGCTGAGTTAGATGGATATGTCATGGTGGACAGACATCACCTTCTGAGATGATTCCCGTATATTCGGTTCCTCCAATCTCCTAGGTGATTTTCCTAAGCCCTCCCCCAACCCTGTCCCCCAGCCTACGCCTCCAAGTATCCTAGGGAGTCGTCTCCCAGTTGCAAAAAGAATAGATAGAATATTTTTGACCTTCAAAAGAAAATCCACTCTGAGAATCAGCAATTTGATTCAATAAGGAGTGTTTAGTACACTTATATTTAAAGCAATTGACACACTTGAGCTTAGTCTACCATTCTACTATATAGTCCCTTTTTATGTTTCCGGCTTTTTTCTTTTCTTCCTTTGGGTCATTTGAATATTTTTTTAGAATTTGCCTTGTGTTTTTTTGTTTGTTTGTTTGTTATCCCTCTTTGTATGAAGTTTTAGTGTTTTCAGTATGGACTCTTAATTTTTACTGTTTAATGTAATATTGTACCTTTTTACGTAATAGGCCCACTTAATTACATGCCCACCATAGCTGTTAAGTGTGTTACACCTATAGACAAGATAAAATCCACAATATGATATGTATTTTAAAGAAATTAACAGAAAATTGGTTTTTAAAAAAAATGAATCCACATATTTATCTTTCCCACTGTTTTTAAATTCTTCCCAAAGATCCAAAACTTCTGGTCTTACCCAATCTTAAAGAACTCAATTTAGCATGTGTTTAGTGAACATCTATTGGTGACACATACTCTTAGGTTCCTCTAACTAGAAATATTTTTATTTCACTTCATCCATGAATGATATATTTTCTGATTATAAAATTCTGTTCTGAGTTGACTGCTTTTTTCTTTCAACTGTGTAAAGATGTTATTTTTTCAGCCTCCATTGCTTCTGAGAAGAAGTCAGTCATGATTCGAATCTTCTTTCCCCATACATAAAATGTGTCATTTTTTCTCTGATTGTTCTCAGTATTTTCTCTTCATCTTTGATTGTCAAGAGTTTATCAGTGCTGTGCTTCGAGATTTCAAAATATTATTACCATTAATCGTTTGCTGAGTTTCTTAAGTCAGCAAATTTATGTCTTTTTACCCAATTTGAGAAAATTGGCCAGTATATCTTCAGATATCCCAAATGCCCACGAATCTTTTTTTTTTTTAAGAGAGAGGGACAGTGAGAGAGACAGAGAAAGAGAGAAACAATTTTATTTAGGTTTTCACATGGCCTTAGTTGCTCCAACACTCAGTTGTGTATGTGGTGCTGGGGTTTGAACCCAGGTCCTTGGGCTTGCCAGGCAAGCACCAAAACCACTGAGCCACCGCTCCAGCCCACCCATGAATCTTTTGTATTCCATCTTCTTTGCTCTGTGTTTTTCAGATTTGATCATTTTTATTTAACTATCTTTAAAGACGGTTCTCTGTTACCTTCATTCTGATATTAAAAAAATCTCGTAAATTTTGTGTCATGGATAGTACATTTCAATATCAGAGATTCAGTCCTTTCGAAATGTATTTTATATTTCTCTACTTTCAATCATTATGAGCAAATTTTCCTTTAAAGCATTAAGAATAGTTATTATAATTTCTGCTTTTAATGCAATGCTTTGTTATTCCAACATTTAGATTATTTGGGGGGTCAGTCTCCACTGACTTTATAAGTTGGGATGGATCACATTTTCCTGGCTATTTATTTATTTGGAGTGTCAGGAAATTTTGCAATGCAACCTGGACATTATAAATATAATACATTGAGGACGGTAGATTCTGTCTGTTCTATTCCTTTTTCATTTTTCTGATTTTATTTTTTGATACTGGGGATTGAACCCAAAGGTGCTCTCCCACTAAGCTACATTCTTGGCCCTTTTAAAATATATTTTTGAGACAGAGTTTCACTAAGTTGCAGAGGCTGACCTCAAGCTTGTGGTCCTCCTGCATCAGCCTCCCAAGTGGTTGGAGTGAACCAGCACCCTCAGCTGATTTTATTTTATTCCTCCAAGGATATAACTTTTCTTTTTAGTGGATAATCAGTGTGGTTAGAGTCAAACTGCAAACTTGCTATTGCTTACAGTAAGTAGCAGCTGAAATCTGAGCTCAGATTTTTAGCCTTAGCAGAGCTACTTTGAGTTGGCCTTGCGTGAGCATGGTCCAGCTGTTCACGGGTAATTGATACAGACTTTACACACAGAATTTAGCTTCTTTCTCACTAGCTATTTCCTTTCTGTGATTCTCTCTCACATTCCAGAGTCTGTGGTTGCCCCAAACTCTGACCTCAGCTTTTTTGAACCAGAAATGCTGTGTATTTTCAGACAGTTTAACTACTCTTGTACAAACTCAAGCTAGTGTCAGATAAAAGATATAAAAAGCGGGAGGCTCCCCGTCTGCCAAGTGCTGACTCCCTTTAGTCTGCCTACGGCTGGTCACTTTTCACTGCCTTTAAATCTTTTTGTTTTTGTTTTCAAGTATTTTACTAGCGTTTTATATTGTTCTATGCAGGGAAGTTGGTTTAATAGAAGTACTCAGCTGTGACTGGAATTGGCGCTGTCTTCATTAAATCTATTAAGTAAATATGCTATCAGGAGGAAATAGTGTGAACACTTTCCTCTGCTAGGTTAGCTTCCTCTCCAATGGAACATTCTTTTGCGCATGTGTTAGATGTTATTGTAATAAAATCTTGATATAGTCAACATATAAATAGATTTATCCAGGCTCAGTTTGGAGATTCTGGTCCATGACTGGTTGTCCCCATTGTTTTGGGGCCTTTGATGAAGCCATGAATGGCAGGAGTACGTGGCAGAGAAGAAATACTCACCTCATGACCAGGAAGCAAAAGAAAACCAGAGGAAGAGGTTAGAGTCTGGTATTTCTTCCACAGGCACAGCCCAATGTTTCGAAGACCTCTGTTCCACCAGGCCCGATCTCTTAGACGTTCCGCACATCCCAAGAGAGCCACTCTGGAAATCAAACTTTCAGTACATGGATCTTTGGGAAACATTTAGGATGCAAATTACAGCAAGATACAATACACTATTTGGAAAGATTGGAAGCCTTACACTTTAATCTGGAAATTAATAAAAACAAAAGAACTTCTGAAATCATGCGAATCTAAGCTATTACGGCTAGACATCACTTTAGAATGAAGACTGCTTATAAGCATTGATAACATGACACTACAGGGAAAGAAATTTTAAACAATAAGTGGAAGTGGTTAAACTTGTACTTGGATTTCCTCTGAACTTTGTTCCAATGCTAAACACAATATGTACATGAGGGACTTGCAGTAAACTACATATATTTCTTTCTGATTCCATTTGTGGTTAAATTAGCCCCATTAGATTGAAATGAAAAATTCATTTCACCCACAATACGCAGTCTTATCAGCTTCTTAAATGTAACCTGTGTTATCCAGGCCTATGTCAACTGTAGTTATTTTATGCATCATAAAATATTATCATATGAGGCTTAGCCACTTTGGAAAAGTAGGTAACTTCCATACTTCCAAGGGAACTATGATGAGAACAGCCAGGGAGAAATTCAACATCAAACAGTTGAGCTAAGAGAGAACAAGATGGCATATCCAAGAAAGAAAGGAAAGTTAGGAGATGAGATTCTCTGCTCTTGTAGCAAAAGCAGTAGTTGTCTTCCTAAATTATTGTAACATGACACTTGAAGATGTAAAAGTTTTGAAAAAGAAATGATAGACATTTTCTTCTGAAAACCTCTCTTTTTCTTAAAAAGAAAAGTAAGGTAAGGAATATTTTACCTAACTGGAATTTCTTTAGGCTTTATAGTATCACACTTTGAAATTATAATACACATACCATTCATAGAGGCTCATTAGAAGAACAAGCATTTTTGTAATAACAAAAAATTTGAACAATTTAAAAAAGAGTCAGAATTGCATATAGAGCATAACCTCCTCATCTATTTAGTTTCTTAATATTTGTGGGATGTATAAATAATCATGTTCTGTGAAAGATGACAAGAAATTGGTAACCAGAGTTATTCTTGTGGGGAGTATCTTAGAGAAAGGGGTGAGGAGCCAGGCGTGGTGGTGAACACCTATATTCCCAGCAACTCACGAGACTGAGACAGGAGAATCTTGAGTTGAAAGCCAGCCTCAGCAATTTAATGAAGCCCTTAGCAACTTAGAAAGACTCTGTCTCAAAATAAAATAAAAAAAGGGCTGGGGAAGTGGCCCAGAGATTGAGCACCCCTGCGTTCAATCCTTGCTACTACTACTACTACTACTACTAATAATAATAATAATAATAATAATGAGTGAGGAGTTTGAACTTTTCATCTAAGACCTCTCTGAAGCTTGGCTTTTTATCATCGGTATATCTACTTTTTTAAAATAATAATTTTAGAAATCTAAGAATGGCCTGCTAGAGAGGTTGTCTCATTTGTTATTTATTTTGGGTGGTATGTTCAATTTATCATTAATAAATATTTATGAACCCCTTCTACACAGGGAATCATGCCAGGTTCTTTGGGCAATTCAGGAAACAACTTGACCCTTGATCTCACTCCTGAAGGAGTTTACCATCCAACTGTAAATGTTGACGGTAAAAGGCATGAAGGTAAGTACCACGTGAGGAGCAATAGGCTTTATGGGACTTCAGAGGAGGGTGGTTCTGGCTGTAGGGGTAGGGTTAAGAGCTGCAAGAAAGAAAAAGTAAGCACATTGGAGAAATGATAGATGTAGCTACAGTTATTTAAACTCAGTAAGAGGATATACCCCAAAAAGTACCCCTGATGGTGTTTCAGGGGGTGGGAAGGGGGCTGAATTCTCTCAAGGGAGCAGCAGTCTCCTTTGATAGAGGGTTTTGTTGGAAGCAGCCAACCCTTGGTCAGTACCATCCAACTCTGTGTGTCTCTGGGAAAAGCACTGGTATGATCACCCTTTTAATGCATTTCTGAGCGCCAGGAGAACCATGTTGTAAAACAACGTGTTGTACAGGAAGTCCATGTTATACAGCATAATCCTGTCAGAGCCTGAAGGAAGGTGACACTTCCTAGTTCAAGAGTGGGACATGCTACATTGGTGACAGGAGCCCAGGCAGACTGGCTATAGAGTAGACAGGCAGGTGTACCATGCCAGGGAAGAGATAGGGTAATAACAGGAAAAGCAGAGGTTACTGGAGAGGCAGTTCCCAGGCCTGAGGGAAAAATGAAGAGGTGCCTGTTGGAAGGAAATAAAACAATCTTCCTAAGGAATGTCTGGACACAGACATAATGACAGATGTTGAATGTGACCTGATGATTTTCCACTAAATACTATAAGCAACGGATAGAAATTTGGCAGTGTGGTACCATTTTGGAAAAAAAGGGGGGATAGAAAATACTAAAATATCTCTCTAAGAGTATAAAAGAAATGAATTTAGTTTCCTCTTATAAGATTGCTTGCTGTAACTTAAATTTTGCTATGTATATTGGAGCCATTTTAAGTCAGGAAACTGTGTGTTCAGAATGTAGCCATTTTTAAACTTCTAACAGATATCCAATCACAACTGTAGCCCTTTTCCTGTGCCCTCCCCAATTTTAAGTTAGCTAATCCTATAGGTTGTAACCATGAACTCTACCTGTCAGAGCAAGGGACAGTAGTACTACGTTAGGGATAAAAGCAAGCAGACCACTCTCCCAGATGCGCTTGCTCGCCAGATTCCCACTGGGGGTGTACCCTTCTGCAGAAGTACAGTTTTGCCTTTCTGGCCCACTTTGAGCATGTGTTTTATTTCTTGCCACACTGTGGTATTTCTAACACTCTAGAACTGAAATCCTTGGGTAGCTAAGTAACAACCTTTACTTTTTTTTTAAGAGAGAAAGAAGGACAGTGAGAGAGAGAAAGAATCAATTTTATTTAGCTTGTCATGTGGTCTTCGTTGCTCCGACACTTTGTTGTGTACATGGGTGCTGGGGTTTGAACCCGTGTCCTCACGCATGCCGGGCAAGTGCTGCAACCTCTGAGCCACCACTCTAGCCTCAGTGACGGTCTTTTCTTTTCTTTGAATTTTTATTATTATAAGTTTATTACTTTGTTAAAAATTATAATTGAAAATGATAATTAACAAAAAGAGAGAGTCTGATTTAGAGCATGTGTGTATGGGCTGAGCTTATCAACAAGTGAGCTTCATGTGAATGACAGATCTTAGGTGCCAAATAGTCTGGATGTCAGTGCAGGCTATGCAGCAGTTGCCTGAGAATGCCATCCTTTGGCAGAGCTTTAGAAATTAGAGTCACAGGAGAAGAAGATAGTGGACCATAGGGACATGATGACTGGACACTGTCTTTGACTTGAAACAAAGAAGCACCAGGAAAGCTGCCTTTTTACAAGGTGTGTGTATTGGAAAAGATTCACTGGGACACGCCACAGGTCAGTGGGAGATTCTCTGTGATTTGGAGATTTGGGTACAGCTAGTGGAAAAGAGGAACTAATTCAGACCCAACTGGTCACCACTGCAACTGCATTTGCTTCCCAAATAACACAAGGGCAGGGGAGATGCTGATCAATACAGTGTGACTGGTTCTGCCACCCAAAGACTGAGTGCATGTAGAAATGCCACATTGGACCAAATACAAGACAACTTCATGGCTTCTCCATGGTGGAGGAGCAAGCAGATCCTCCCACCCACCCACAAGGAGGTGGGACAGTGGCCAGCCCTCTTGTCCGTAAAGGCAGACAAGAAGGAGATGGGTCACCAAAGCAGACTTCTCCACAATCCTGCCAAGTCCCAACCACCTGTCACAGATAGGCTGAGTGTAGACAAGAGCTCTGCTTTGAACCTCTCCTGGGACAACTCCACAGCTTCTCCCCAGGGGAGGGGAGAGTAGATTCTCCAGCCCACATATGAGAAGGTCAGGGAATATCCGTCTTGACCGTAGTGACAGGCAAGAAAGAGTTGGGACGCCCCAACAGATTTCTCCACAATCCTACCAGACTTCAGAAGCATTCAGAGATTGAACCCAGAAGAGCAGCTCTGGGACTAGTCCAGACATTAACCAGCTCAGAGGTGTTCAGATTGGAGGAACATGGGGGATCCCAGCTTAGCCCAGGGCCCCTCACTAAATCAGGGGGCCCATGTCGACTGCCTAAGGCGGATCAATAGGATGCAAGAGAGTACAGGGTCTGGGGCCAGGAGTTCTGGAATAATTGCATGTATGCACAGCAGAGGGAGTGCTGCTCTGCACTACCCATTCCCCTCTACCCGCACCTGGAATCTGGAAGCCTTCTGGAGTTACAACTCCTCCAGAGGTGACCGGCATGGGACAACTCCTCAGAGCATGAATTAACCTGAATTTGGGGAGCAGTAGCAGCCCAGAAAACCTCAGAAGGCACTGAATATCATAAAGGTCAAAACCAGTTCACAAGTTAGGGAAGCTGCTATTGAACTCAACTGACAGAACCTCAACCCAAGCAAGGAGGGGACAAAAACCCCCAACCTATCATCAAGATCCCACAAGGGAACAACCAGAGAGAAGTCTCAGGACCCAGTCCCAGGCACCAAGCCACACTTCACATTCAGTGAAAAACAGCAAAAAAAAAAAAAAAATAATAATAATAATAATAATTCAATTGTACACTAAGGCTTGTACACAAAATAAGGTGAAAAAGAATCTACTTCAATTCAAGGTCCAATAAGAAATTATCCAAAAGTGAGGAATCAGGCTAGAAAAACTTTGCCTCAAATCTACACCTCCACAACCATGGAGTCCATGGATGGGGGCAGGATAAAACCTAGAAAAAACTATCAACAATTTGATTACTAAAACAATCAAAGACCTAAAAGAAGATATAAAGAAGGAAATAAAAGAACAAACACAGGAAATGAAAAACTTCCTCAGCAAAGAAATGGAAACACTGACAACAGAAGTTTTAGACTTGAAATCCTCAGTCAAACAAATTGAAGCCTCAGTGGAAGAATTTCACAAAAGATTAATTTCTATTAAAAAAATAGAACCTCAGCTCTTGAAGAAGAAATTCCAACAATGAGGATAGGCTGAGCAGGCTTGAGCACATGGATGACAAAAAATAAAAGCAACTCAGAGAGCATGAACAGAATTTTTTAAATGTCTGGGAAGAAATCAGAAGAAACAACCTGAGAGTAATTGGGATATAAGAAAGTATTGAAATGCAAATCAATGGCATAAACAACATTCTCAATGAAATAGTTTAAGAAAAAATTTCACATATTAAAAAGAATCAGTTATGCACATCCAGGGTTCATGTAGGATACCCAGTAGGTCTAGTCAAATGAGAAGCTCACTAAGATACATCATATTCAAAATATATAACAGAGAAACCAAGGAATTAATATTAAAAGCTGCAAGAGAGAAATGCCAAGCCACATTCAGAGGCAATTCAATAATGATCACCACTGACTTTTCAGCTCAGACCCTAAAAGCAAGAAGATCCTGGAAGGAGATCTTTCAATGTCTGAATGACCACAACATTCAGCTGAGAGTACTATACCCAGCAAAACTCAGCTTCAAATTCAATGGGGAATTAAGGGCATTTCACGATAAGATCAGACTTGTAGCATTCACAAACAGAAAACCATCATTACAAAGAATCTTCAAAGAAAACTCTAGATAGAAGAACAAGCAAACACTCCACAAATCCCACAAATAGAAGAAATAAAAGTACACACTATCAAAAGACAACCAACATAGCACAGAACTCACTAATGAAACACAATGATTCATAACTTATTAATGAAACACAACCACATAACTATCCTAACACTGAATGTGAATG
The DNA here is from genome assembly GCA_004027875.1 of Aplodontia rufa. NCBI lineage: Eukaryota > Metazoa > Chordata > Mammalia > Rodentia > Aplodontiidae > Aplodontia > Aplodontia rufa. Next base: position 34,678 of record PVKS010016614.1, read on the forward strand.
GTCTCAATGTACCAATCAAAAGACACAGAATAGCAGACTGGATCAAAAAACAAAATCCAACAATATGCTGCTTACAGGAGCTCCACCTTACAGACAATGATATCCACAGATTGAGGGTTAAAGGATGGAAAAAATTCTACCAGGCTTACCAGCTAAAAAAGCAAGCTGGTGTTGCAATCCTTATATCCAACAAAGTAGATTTTAACCACAAACTAATCAGAAGAGATAAAGAAGGTCACTACATCATAGTAAAGGGAACAATACATCAGGAAGATATAACCATAGTAAATGTCTATGCTCCAAACACCAAAGCTTCCAAGTATGTGGGAAAAAATACTCCATGAAATAAAACCATTATGGATACCAACACAATAATACTAGGAGACTTAAATACTCCTCTATCACCAAAAGACAGATCATCCAACAATGTATGTGTGTGTATGTATATATATGAAAAATAAAGAGATCTCTAGACTAAGCCACCCATAAATCAGAAGAATGTAATACTATCTATATACTCAGCCCAAATTTAGCTGAGTTTACTTTCTTGTCAGAAGCACATGGTTCCTTCTTCAAAACAGATCTTATTCTAGTTCACAAAGGAAATCTCAGCAAATATAAAAAGTAGAAATTATCCCACACATCCTATCAGACCATGACACCATAATCCTAGCAATTAACAGCAAAAATTATAAAAGAAAATACAGGTATTCCTGGAACTCAAATAGTACATTGTTAAATGAAAAGTGGATCCAACAAGAAATAAGAACAGAAATTGAGAAGTTCTTGAAATCAAATGAGAATGAAGACACAACACATGGAAACACCTAGGAAAGCATGAAAGCATTCTTAAGGGGAAAATTTATAGCACTGAGTCTCTACATTAGAAAACAGGAGAGATCACAAATGAATCAGCTTATGCTCCACCTCAAATCCCTACAAAAGGAAGAAGAATCTATTCTCAAAGCCAGCAGAAGACAGAAAATAATTAAGATCAGTTCTGAAATCAATGAAATAGAGAAGAAAAAGAAACAATAAGAAGAATCAACAAAACAAAGATCTGGTTCTTTAAAAAACTAAATAAAATTGACTGATCCCTAGCCAATCTCATTCAAAGAAGGAAGAAAATGAAGCAAATCAACAAAATCATTGATAAAAAAGGAGTGATCAACACTGACCCCATGGAAACACAACAGATTATCAGAACCCATTTTGAAAAACTATTCTCATCTAAATTAGATAAACTGGACAACACAGACAAATTTCTAGATACATACAACATCCCCAAGTTGATGCAGAATGATATTAAAAGTCTAAACAGCCCAACAATAGGCACTAAAATCAATACAGCAATTAACAGCCTTCCAAAGAAGAAAAGACCAAGACCTGATAGATTCCCTACTGAGTTTTACTTACAAGGAGAAGCTAACACTTCTTCTTATTAAGCTATTCCAAGAAATTGAGAAGTAGGGAACTCTCACACTCACATTTTCTGAGATAGCCATGATTCTGATTCTGATACCAAAACCGAAGATAGACACATCAAAAAAAGAAAACTGGGGCTGGAGCAGTGGCTCAGCAGTTATGGCACTTGCCTGGCATACGCAAAGACCTGGGTTTGAACCCCAGGACCATATACACAACTAAGTATTACAGCAATGAAAACCAGATGAAAAGACTAAATAAAATCCATCCCCTCCCTCCCTCCCTCTCTCCCTCTCACTCTCACTGTCCCTCTCTCTCTCTTAAAAAGAAAAAGAAAACTACAGACCAACATTCATGGTGAATATTGATGCAAAAATGATAAAGTTTTAGCAAATCACATTCAAAAAACACCTCAAGAAGATAATTCATCATGATCAAGTGGATTTTATTCCAGGGATGCAAGGCTGATTCAACATACACAAATCAATAAATGTGATTCATCACTTTAAACATAAATAATGACAGAAACCACATAAATAAAATAAAAACCAGGCTGGGGTGGTTGCTCAGTGGTTGGAGCTCTTGCCTGGCAGGAACAAGGACCTGGATTCAAACCCCACTACCACAAACACAACTAAGCATTGGAGAAACAAAGGCCAAAAAATAAATAAATAAAAATTGATTCTCTCTCTCTCTCTCTCTCTCTCACTCTCCATCTCTGTACTTTAAAATAAAATAAAATCCAACACACATTTATGCTCAAAACTCTGAAGAATACAGGGATCAATGGAACTTGTCTTAACTAGGTAAAAGCCGTATATGACAAACCTTCAGCTAGTATAATACTAAACAGAGAAAAGCTTAAAGCATTTCCACTAAACTTGGGAACAAGACAAGCTGCCTGATCTCACCACTTTTAGTCCATATAGTCCTTGAGAACCTAGACAGAGCGATCATGCAAGAGAAGGAAATCAAAGGGATAAAAATAGGAAGAAAGGGATGCACTATCCCTTTTTGCAGATGACATGATTCTATCTGGAAGAGTCAAAAAAACTCTACTAGAAGACAGCTAGAGCTAATAAACAGATTCAGCAAAATGGCAGGCTACACAATCAACACCCATAAATCAAAAGCTTTCCTATATACTAACAATAATAGAGCAGAAGAAAAAAATCAGGAAATCCAGACCCATTCACAAATATCCTAAAAAAATAATAAAATATTTGAGAATTAATCTAACAAGGGAAGTAGAAGACCTCTACAATGAAAATTATCAAACACTGGAGATAGAAATTGAAGAAGATCTGAGAAGATGGAAAGATGTTCCATGTTCTTGGTTTGGCAGAATTAATATAATTAAAATGGTCATTCTGCCAAAAAGTGCTATACAGATTCAATGCAATTCCCAACAAGATACAAATGTCATTCTTTACAGATACCAGAAAAGCAATTCTCAAATTCATTTGGAACAACAAGAAACCCAGAATAACCATAACATTACTAAGCAAGGAAGACAAAGCAGGTGGTTTTGTAATACCAGATCTAAAAATATACTATAGAACTGTAGTAACAAAAACAGCATGGTACTGGTATCAAAATAGGCATGAAGACCAATGGAATAGAACAAAAGACTCTGAGACAAACCCACAAATCTTTAAACATCTGATCTTTGACAAAGTGGGTCAAAATATAACATGGAGGAGAGACAGTCTATTCAACAAATGGTGCTGGACAAACTGGACAGCCACTTGCAGGAATTTGAATTAGAACCTTATCTCTCACTTTGTATGAAAATAAAATTGAAATGGATCAAGGATATAGGAATTAAACTAGCTACCATACAACTGCCAGAAGAAAAATAAGGAGGAAGATTCCAGCATATGGGAGTTGGCAATGATTTCCTCAACAAGACTCCCAAAGCAAAAGAATTAAGGTCAAGAATTAATGAATGGGATTCCATTAAACTAAAAAGCTTTTGCTCAGCCAAGGATGTGGTCAAAACTGTCAAGAGAGAACCTACAGAATGGGAGATAATCATGGCCTATGATTCCTCCAAAAGGGGATTAATATCCAAAATTTATGAAGAACTAAAAAAAAAAAAAAAAACTCAATATCCAATAAAAAAATGGGCCAGTGAGCTAAACAGAAACTTCTCAACAAAGGAACTCAAGCAAGCCAATGAATACATGAGAAAGTGTTCTAAGTCACTAGTAATCAGAGAAATGCAAATCAAAACTATATTAAGATTTCACGTCACTCAAATCAGATTGGTGAAAATGAAGAATAACAGTAACAGATGCTGGAGGGTTGTGGAAGGTAGAAACAATAGCACACTGTTGGTAGAACTGCAGACTGGTATAGCTGCTCTGGAAAGCAGTGTGGAGACACCTCAAAAAATTAAGGATGGATCCATCATATGACCAAGCTATCTCTCTTCTGGGTATTTTCCCAGAAGAGCTAGAATTGGCACATTATAGAGACACAGCAAAATCTTTGTTCATAGCAGCTCAAATTACAATTATAGAGTCAACCCAGATGACCCTCACTGGATGAATGGACCCAAAAGCTGTTTTATACATTTACAATGGAGTTCTATTCAGATTTTGGAAACAATGATATTATACTCTTTGATGGTAAATAGAATGCAATGGAAGAAATTATGGTGAGCAACATTAGCCAAACCCAGAAACTCTAGGGTCCAATGTTTTCCCTCATTTGGGAGGTTAGAGCAAAAACCCAGGCATGGGTGAAAGGTCAAGATCATGTACAAGACTCACCAAATTCAAAGTAATACATAATCTAGGGAAAATTTAGATATGTGTATGGGGGGATAGGCTGGAGGGAGGGGAGAAGGAGGGATATTAGGGTGAGATCTAGGGGCAGGGAATCAACAATGTAACTTACTCTTTACTTCTCTGAGAAGCCAAATAATACTTATGCAATCATTTAATTCTGGAAAATACACAATCATATATAGAGATATTCATATCTGTTATGGAGGGAATATAGAAAAGTCAAGAATCTGGACTGTGGGTGAAAGGGGCAGGGAGAGGAATGAGGGAGGGGAGATGGAAAATGATAGGGAAAGATAGGAGAGAAATCAACCATGTAGGTTTCTCTTTACTCTCCTGAGAAAATAGTTATGCAATCATTTAATCATTTAATTCTTGAAAATGTGCAAATATAAATATATATATGTACGTAAATTTATATCTGTTGTGGGAGAAATAAAGAAGAATCAAGAGACAAGGGTGTGGGTGAGGTGGAGGTGATTCTGTATTAAGATCAAATGCATATCATATTGTTACTTTATATGCATTTATGATTTACAATAACTCCTTCATTAAAAAAAATAAAAAAGAGATTAGATTCACAGAGTGGGACAAATGAAAGCCCTTTATCCATGGTGGGTCATAGACTGCCCTGAGGAAGACAGAACCCTTTTGTAAGTCAGCCCATTCCTAGAAACTTCAGAGGCCATTCAATAGACAATTATCTTAATGCTACTGCTTTCTCTTCTCCTTCTTTGTCTTCTTTTCTTATTAAAGAAGAGCTCCTGTTAGGAAAATATAGCTTTATAAGATAATAATAAATATCTCTATTGTGTATTTGACATAGGAAAAGATTACCCGTACATTTCTTATTATAAATAGCATAAAACTGGAAAGAACCAAAATGTTCCTCTTACAATAATGAAAGACTGGAAACAACTCTCATGAGGTTGATTAACTTGAGGCGTTACTTGGCACAACAGAGGTTTGTTTCTCTCTGGGGTCACAGCCCGGAGATCTTTCCTCTGCCAAGTGATATCTCAGGGATTCAGGCTTCCATATTGAAGCCATGTCATCTGGCCCTAAGGTCACTATAGCAGAAGAGAGGGAGAAAGGATGGCTCCAGTTGTTTATAAGGCCTGGAGCAGTCACCTTTACTCATGTACCATTGGCTGGACCCAGTCATGTGGCCTCAACTGAGCTGCAAGGCAGGCTGGGAAAGCTGAGCTTCCTTTGTGCTCATGAAGGGGAAACAGTAGGCTGAATGGGTTAACACATTGTCCAGACAAGGGGTATCATTGCTAATAAGTTATGACATCTTTATAATGGAACATCATTTAACTATGAAAAATGAGGTTTATGGAGAGTATTTAATGATTTTAAAATGCCAGTGATCAGAGAAGATCAGAAAATTCAAAAATTAATACACATGCATATGCTTATTTCTATCTATAACATGGGGGTAAAGCCAAGGAGATATGGGAGCTGGGAGTGGTTGAAGTGGGGAGATCCAGGACTAGGATTGGCCTTAACTTACTTTGTCAATATCCATCTATGCTATCAAAGACAGCATGGTACTGGTATCAAGATAGGAAAGAAGACCAATGGAATAGAATAGAAGACCCTGAAACAAACCCTCAAATCTTTAAACATCTGATTTTTGACAAAGGGGGACAAAATATTACATGAAGGAGAGACAGCCTTTTCAACAAATGGTGCTGGACAAACTGGACAGCCACTTGCAGAAAGCTGAAATTAGACCCATATCTTTCTCCTCACATCAGAATCAAATCAAAATGGATCAAGGAGCTAGGAATTAAATCAGCTACCTTGCAACTAATGGAAGACAAATTAGGTCCAACACTTCAGCATTTGGGAGTAGGCAGACTTTCTCAACATGTCTCCTGAAGTGAAGGAAGTAAAGTCAAAAATCAGTGAATGGGATGCCATAAAGCTAAAAAGCTTTTGCACTGCCAAGGAAATAATCGAAAAAATCAAGAGGTTTCCTACGGAAATGGAGAGAATCATGGGCTATGATTCCTCTGACAGGGGCCTCCTATCCAGAATCTACAAAATCCTCAAAAATCTCAACTTCAAAAACACAAACAATCCAATCAATAAATGGGCCAAAAATCTAAATAGAAACTTCTCAACAGAGGACATTGTTCAAGCCAATGAATACATGAGAAAGTGTTCTAAATCACTAGTAATCAGAGAAATTCAAAAGAAAACTACATTAAGATATCACCTCATGTTAGTCAGATTGGCAAAATAAAGAAAATACACAAAAATAGATGCTGGAGGGGTTGTGGAGAGATAGGCACACTAGCACGCTGTTGGTGGACCTGCAGACTGGTACAGCCACTCTGGAAAGCAGTGTGGAGAATCCTCAAAAAACTAGGGATGAGCCCACCATATGATCCTGCTATTCCACTCCTGGGTATTTTTCCAGGGTATTTAGAATCAGCACATTATAGTGACACAGCAATATCTATGTTCATAGCAGCTCAATTTACTATTGCTAGATTATGGAAACAACCCAGATGTCCCTCACTGGAAGAATGGATCCAAAAACTCTGGTACATATATACCATGGAGTTTTACTCAGCAATTAGAAACAATGATATTGCAGCCTTTGAAGGTAAATGGATGGCTATGGAAGAAATTATGCTGAGTGAAACCAGCATAACCCATAGAACCAAGGGTCGAATGTCTTCACTCATCTGTGGAGGCTAGAGCTAGATCCTGGCCATTGAGAAAGGAGATCTATTCTCATGTTTTAAATCCGGATAAGGTGTATTGTCATACAACCTAAGGCATTCATAGAGATGTATTGGGAAGGTGGGGGAGGGATAAGGGTGGGTCATGGGGGGGATTCTTGGGGGTAAATCCAATTTTCAGAATATATATATATAAATATATATATAGATAGATAGATATATAATTTTGTTAGAAGCTTGTTTGATTGTTCAACAAATAAATTTCTTAATAAAAAATCCATCTATGCATGAATATGTAACAATGATTCTCTCCAATACATAAGACTATATCAAAAGAATAAAAAAATGAAAATGCCAGTGATAAATGAAAATGGCCAGATAGAGACTGTTATGATTCTAATTTGGGGGAAAAAATTCTATCACATGTGTGTATATATGCTTATACAGATGGATTAGGGGAGAAGCCCCTGCCCAGGATCTACTGGAGGAAGATCCTCTATGTCTGGAGCATACCCTGCCTCCTGAGCACCGCAAGTGCCTCTGGGCCTCTTTTGGCCCTAGCAGGCACATGATCAGGACACCACTAGGAGGACTCTGTAGGAGCAGCTCCGGGTCCTACTGGAGGAATCCTCCACATCTGGAGTAGTCCTCGCCTACCTAAACCCCTGCCTATGGTTTGGGCCTCTTTAGGTCCTGGCAGACAGAAGACAGGTGCTCACACACCACCAGTAAGACCGCCATCCAGAACTGAACATCTATCACCTGAATCCCCACATGAACCTCTTTTGGTCCATCTGGCAAGTGCTCAGAACACCACCAGTAGGACCGCTGACCAGAAAATCTTCCCAACTACTTGATGCCTTGTGTGCCAGTCTGGGCTTCCTTTGGTCCCTGCTGGCAGGCACTCAGAACTCCCCGGGTAGGTCTCCCACCTGGAGCAGCCCCTGCCCAATTTAAGGATAGGTCCAGGCCTATTCTGCTCCAGGCACCAGCATACTCTCAGGACCAACCGGACGAGCATCCCCACCTGGACCAGCCCTTGACCCAGGCCTCTTCTGGTCCTGGCCTGGCAGGCTCCCTTGACAACACAGGTTCAGATCTGCAATCTTCAGCCTGGATCCAAACGGTGGAGCAGAACAAAGACCTAGGCAAAATCACAGTCAAGAAGGTGGTGATCATCAAAGAGGTGGTGGCAGATCTATCCCTTTGTTTTGCAAGGAAAAACCACCTGAGAACTGCCTAGCTTCTCTGCAGGAAATCTCAATTCAGTGATCCAGAAGAAGCTCCTCAAAAAATGAAGAATCAAAATAGGAAGAGTCACCTCAAACTCAAAATTCCCTTAAACGAGATGCCACAGACAGCAACCGAGATGAAAACCTTGAAAAACTCATCACTGATCTGCTTATGAAAAGGAACAATGAACTAAAACAAGATATAATGAAGGAACTAGAAAACTCAAAACATGAAAAACTCTATTATCAAAGAAATAGACATACTCAAAAAGGAAGTAACAGAGCTAAAATCTGCAGTCAATGACATAAGAGGAATCATGGAAGAATAATAGACTAGCATCTTTAGAAAGCAGAACCTCAACTCTTGAAGAAAGAACTCTGACAATGAGGACAGGCTAAGTAAGCTCAAGTGCACAGATGACAAAAAAGAAAAAAAACCTTACAGAACATGAACAGAATTTTAAAAATGTCTGAGATGAAATGAGAAGAAACAATATAAGAGCAATTGGGATACAGGAAGAAATTGAAAAACAAATGGGATAAAGATCATTTTGCATGAAATAGTAAGAGAAAAATTTTCCCATATAATAATAGAGTCAGAGATGCTCATCCAGGAACCTTATAGGACATCCAATAGGCCTAATCAAATGAGAAGATCACCAAGACACATCGTATTCAAAACGTATAACAAGGAAATCAAGGAAAGAATATTAAAAGCTGCAAGGGAGAAACACCGAATCGCATTCACAGGCAAACCAATAAGAATGACAGCTGAT
>PVKS010016615.1:0-37431 GCA_004027875.1 Aplodontia rufa
TTTTTTTTTTTTTTTTTTTTTTTTTTAAAGAGAGAGGGACAGTGAGAGAGACAGAAAGAGAGAAACAACTTTATTTAGTTTTTCACATGGCCTTAGTTGCTCCAACACTCAGTACGTGGTGCTGGGGTTTGAACCCGGGTCCTCATGCTTGCCAGGCAAGCACCGAAACCACTGAGCCACTGCTCCAGCCCCAGGACCCCCATTTTGACGATCTGTCAGGCGAGTATAATACTGACGTGTTTGACAAAACTTACCAATTCTTGAATGATATCCGAGCCAAAGAGAAAGAGAGCTTGTGAAAAAACAGTTTGAAGAAGCAGCAGTTCAGGAGAGCAGCACGAGAAGCTGGGGCAGCTGCTTCAGCGAATGGAACAGCAAGAAATGGCACAGCAGGAACGGAAGCGTCAGCAGGAGCTGCGCCTGACCCTGAAGCAAGAGCAGAGAACTCAAGCCCAGCAAGGTCATCGACCATACTTCCTGAAGAAATCTGAGCAACGTCAATTGGTCCTAGCTGAGAAGTTCAAGGAGCTGAAATGCAGCAAGAAGCTGGAGAGTTTCTTGAGTCGAAAGAGGCACCGAAATGCAGGAAAGCACAAGAGACATCTGCCTTTGAGCAGAGGACTAAAGAACTGTCATCTGTCTGCCACTGCCCAGGGAGACATGGATCTGTGGGCCCACTCACCTTGTTCTTGGCTATTTGAGGGCAAGGACCTTGGACTAGGTTGGTTGAGCAGATTACAGGGGACTTCTAGGGCAGGACAAGAAGAGTAACAGCCTTCTGCTATGCCACACTGCCTGTGTTTGGGTCTGGTTCGTCATGATCTCCAGCCTTTCTTCCTTCCTTCCCATAACAGTGATTCTGGTTCTGGAGAAAAGGGGTCATGAAGTCTTTTCATGGCTCCAGGGATGGGACTTTTTATGGAAACCACATCATAAACTTTTGTTAGTTAAAAAAAAAAACCTTTTTTTTTTTTTAAAGAGAGAAGGACTGTGAGAGAGACGGAGAAAGAGAGAAACAACTTTATTTAGTTTTTTACATGGCCTTCGTTGCTCCAACACTTAGTTGTGTACGTGGTGCTGGGATTTGAATCTGGGTCCTCGTGCAAGCGCCGAAACCACTGAGCCACCGCTCCAGCCCCATGTTTTTTTGTTTTGTTTTGTTTTGTTTTGTTTTGTTTTTAAGAGGGAATCAATTGTATTTAGTTTTTCATGTGGCTTTCATTGCTCTGACGGTTCGTTTTGTACGGGGTGCTGGGGTTTGAACCCTAGTCCTTGCACATGTGAGGCAAGTGCCATAACCGCTGAGCCACCGCTCCAGCCTCTCTAATGTTTTTCACTCTTTGAAATAAGTCAAGGGATAGAACCAAAGAACCAGGAAATTTCAGAACTTAAAAGACATTATTACATTTGTAGTGGGGTTTTTTTGTTGTTGTTTTTTTTTTCCCAGTGAGAGAGGGAGAATCAATTTTCCTCAATTTTTCATCTGACCTTCATTGCTCCAACACTTTGTACACAGCACTGGGGTTGGAACCCACATCCTTGCCAGCCAAGTGCCATAACTGCTGAGCCACCACTCCAGCCCCGGTCTTTTTTTTTTTTTTTTTTTAACTGGTGTTTAAATCTAATTTTTGTTTAATTTTAGCCTTTCTCCTTTTAGAGAGACCTACATATAGTTCTTAAAGAATACAACCAAATCTAACTTTAAAAAATATAATTAAATGGTATGTTCTGGTCTTCTCACCAAATACAGGATGAGAATTCCCAGAAAATATCATTAAGCATATGACTCGCCACAAACCATATGCAGAACATTGGCTCATTGTCAGGTTGCCAGGATCTTATTGGAAAACAAAGTCCCCAGTTTGACCACACAAGAAAAGTTTCCATAACTTAATCATTGAACTGGAGGGCTGTGGGGTGGGATTGGCTGGAATAGGAACTTTTTACCAGATACAGAATGTTCCATGCTCTTCTTTGCTGTCTCCTATTTCTGAGTTAACTTGATGTTTAACCTCAGAGAGGGGCTTGCCTGTGGCAAGGGAGCATTTCAACCAGTAAGTAATTAAGTGCTTGACTCTGAATGTTGTTTTTTGTTTCTTACTCTACAGGAATAGTTCAGCTATGTGAGCCTGGCCTTTTTCTTCTAGAGAAAGAAAATCTGTCCTTTCATTTTAAAATATAAAATGCTTCATGTGTGTGATTCTCTGACATTGTTCATTGTGAAATAATCAGAAAAGGTTCTGGAAGTGTGAAGCACAAACATTTATATTATCTAAAAAAAAGGATATGAAGTGGGGCTGGAGCAGTAGCTCAGCAGTTACCGCACTTGCCTGGCATGTGCAAGGACATAGGTTTGAACCCCAGCACCTCGTACACAACAAAGTGTCAGAGCAGCGAAAGCCACATGAAAAACTGAATAAAAATTGATTCTCTCTCTCTCTTTGTCCCTCTCTTTGATAGAAGAAAAAAAGATACAAAGGGCTTTAAGACCCCAACCTCTGAGACTTAGTTGTACACTCTAATTTCTTCTTTCTTTTTTTTTAAAGAGGGAGAGAGAGAGAAACAATTTTTTTTTTTTTTCACCTGGCCTTTGTTTTTTTCCCACATGTGATGCTGGGATTTGAACCCAGGTCCTTGTGCATGCCAGGCAAGCACCACAACCACTGAGCCACCGCTACAGCCCCTATACACTCTAATTATAACATAACCTCCTTCTGCAGTTTAGGAAAACTTGGTTTTCCTGTCCATGATAGCTTATGTATCCTCCTTTGATGCTTAACCCTTCTGTTTTTGTCATAGATATTGAGAGGCAGCGTAGATACAATGTTAGATGACAGAGAAATAGACATTGAATTATGAAGTTACTATTGACCACAATTAGAGCATTTCAGGAGAATGATAAAAACACATTTATATTGGATTACAGAAATAGTGGGGTAAAAGAAAAAGAAGGCCAGGGTCATTACTGTCACATCTTAATTGTTGTATAAATATTTGTTGAATAAACACATCCATTCATTCATTAACAGGAGAAACTATTGTGTGTTTTAGGCTGAAGGAAAGACTAGAAACAATCTAGAGAGAGAAAATAGAAATGAAAAGAAAAAAAAAGACTGTAGAAAACAAATTAACATTCACTAAGCACCCACTCACTGTGCCAGATAGTTTATACATAATTTTTTATTTAATATGTATAACAAAACCTGTGAGGAACTACTACTGGGTAGAAGGGGTAACCATAGCACTGAGAAGTTAATTTGTTATAAATGGTAAGAGATGAATGGAGATACAATAAAAAAAAAAATTCCTGTCACTTGATTATCATCTTTAACCAATTATTCCCTGAAAACTGGAGTGAAGGGGGCTGGAGCGGGGGCTCAGCAGTTATGGCGCCTGCCTGGCATGCGTGAGTCTGCAGGTTCGAAACCCAGCACCATGCACACAGCCACAGCAAAGTGTTGGAGCAATAAGGACCACATGAAAAACTACATAAAATTGATTTTCTCTCTCTAAAAAAAAAAAAAAAAAGGAGTGAAAATTCCAAGATGTTCTGAGGCAGAGCAGGGGACATTGAAGCAGTGCTACAGAAGACAGTGGACTGTCCCCCTAGGAGGTTGGAGCTTGAGCTAGAGTGGGGTCTCAAACAGCAACTCTGTCAATTTGATAGCACAAATTTTTTCCACACCTTGAGCACAGGTGCATCCATCTGGGCACAGCTGTGTGTGGCTAGTTACTGCTACTGTTACTGTTATCGAGGAACCTACTGGTTTCTGTGCTTTAGATTTAAATGCATTCTTTCTTCCTCTGCTAGCACCCTTCTAGATTGAGAGCAACGATGATGACTTTTCTTCTTGTTATATACTTGCATGTAGTGATTTTCTGCCATATCAACTTTGGATAATTAATCTTAGGTGAGATTGGATTCCAGTCATTACAGTATTCACTCTTTTTGGTATACTCATCATCATGCCATTTTCAGTGATCTTAAGGCCAGTAGTAAAGCTCATGCTGTCTCACCTTAAATTTAAAAAAAAATTTTTTTTTTAAAGAGAGAGGAACAGTGAGAGAAACAGAGAAAGAGAGAAACAACTTTATTTGGTTTTACACATGGCTTTCGTTGTTCCAATGCTTAGCTGTGTACATGGTGCCGGGGTTTGAATTCGGGTCCTCGTGCTTGCCAGGCAAGCGCCAAAACCGCTGAGCCATCGCTCCAGCCCCTTAAATTTAAATTTTTAATAATTGGGGGGGTCGTTTGTTTTTTGGAGTCAGAGCTTGCTGTATTGTTTAGGGCTGGCCTCAAAGTTGTGATCCTCCTGCCTCAAACTTCTTAGTTGCTGGAATTGTGTGTGTGTGCCACCACACCTGGCTTAAACTGCTCTTTATTCTTTGTTTCTTTTTTTTTCTCTTTATTCTTGACCTTTGGTTCTTTGGGTTCCTGTTGTTGATTTTTAATTGTCAGAACTCAGTGGGTCTTCAAGACAGAGATCTGACATTACAAAAAAGACTGCCACCAAACTGTCATTTTTTGTGTGATATCAGTTGACTTCAACAGGGTTTTTCAATCAGTTTTACTTGGGTTGGTTTTTTGTTTTTTGGTGGTTTTGTGTGTGTGTGTGTGAGAGAGAGAGAGAGAGAGAAAAACTTTTTTTTTTTTTTACAAGCTCTGAGGGCAGGATACCTGGGCTATAAATATTAGTGAGAGTTGGCCTGAGATGGCCTTTTTGTGATAAACTCCCCCCACCCTTCCTGAACTGTCCACCTTAGGAAAAGACATTTTCATGTAGAAAGTAATCTATCATTGTTGAACTAAGAAAAAACTAAGTTTCTCTGACACTTAGTTGTGTGTGTGGTGTTGCAGTTTGAACCCGGGTCCTTGTGCATGCCAGGCAACGTTCCAACATCTGAGCCCCTGCTCCAGTCCCAGTTTTACTTGGTTCTTACAGACCACTCTTAGCTCTGGCCTCATTCCTTAATATCAGTGTCTACTTGGCTCCTGCCACACAGGTCTGCATTCTGAAATAAAATTTTGTTTTCTGGAACTGCTCTTTAATGATAGCTTATTTCACAGAGTAGCTGCTAATTATAAGGAAGTCTTTAGTCCATTCATATTATAGAAAACAATTCAAAATATTCAAAAGCAAGGGCAGTTGCAAGTTCTGTTGTGATCAGAATTTGTTGTGAGGCAGTAACAATCATACACCTGAAGTTTCTTGATAAAGCAGTGGTCTTCCTTCTACCTAGCCATGAGGAAATGGATAATATCATGTGTTTATAATACTATCTGCATACAGTGGACTAAATTGAGTACAAAAGAGGTTTTAATCATTTGAAAGGGGCACAGATGCAAATGAAATTCAGAATGTTTTAATCTAAAATCCTGAAGTTGAATCACAAAGAATTTTAGAAGGTGCCAGAGACTGTTAACATGTGTAAGAAGAAGTTCAAGATTTTTCACTATAATAGAAAATTTTCATCCTGAATTTATTTTATTTTGGGGTGCTCTTCCAGGATCCAGGGATATAAAGGAACTTGATTTAAGTAGGTTACCACATTTCAGATCTAAAAACAAGTAGAGTACATGAGCCATCAGTTTTTTCTAACAGTATCAGTTTCAAAGATTCCTATTCTGTATTAAATTAAATAGTAAAATAATGATACTTTCGTTCCCATCACACAGAATATCAATGAGAGTTGGCCTGAGATGGCCTTTGGCTTTTTCAGAAAAAATTGCATGATAAACTCCCCCCCACGCTTCCTGAACTGTCCACCTTAGGAAAAGACATTTTCATGTAGAAAGTAATCTATCATTGTTGAAACAGGCCAGGAGTCTGAGGTCCATTCTGAGTCACTGTGAACAGAGCTCTAGTGTTGGTTGGTCCCCAGGGAAACTGGTGGTTAAATACTGTGAGAATCTTTATCAGACAGGAAATGACAACTCATTAAAATACTAACCGTTAAGCCTGTTTAGATCACTGCCTGGAGTGTGGGGAGAAAAATTTAACTCTACAATGTTGGACTAACATGCACATTTCTAAAAACAGAATTATCTACCAGAATGACCAAGAAAGAGAATTGCTGCTTCATCTTGTTGCTAAACTTCCACCACACAGAGATGGCCTCTTTTACACAGAAGGCATATTAACAAGTAATGGGAGTAGAATGGAAAGGTGCTTTTATTTAATCCCTGAAAATACATCACACTATTACCTTAAATGCAAAATTCATTCTCTTCAAGGCAAGAGTCTTTTGGCTTCAGTTAGAAGAGGACCATTTTCTATTTAGAGTTCTACTTTTATGCTCCTGGGCCAAGTCTCAAATGATAGAATTCTCTGGAGCCAAAGGATAAATTTTGATTTATTGATTTACATATAGGAGTCCTCATTCAATAAAGGAAATTCTTAAGGCCTTGATTTTCATTTGGAACATAAGTAAAAGTTTTAACTGGGAACACAAGGTTCCAGTCTCTTGAGATTTGACTGTTCAAACTCTAAAGGCTCATTAGAAGAATGAGAAAAAAGTAGACACCTGTTTTCATAGAAATAGCTTTTTTCCACTCTGGTATATTACCTAATAGTCTTACATGGAATTGGTCTGCTAACTATGCCTTAAGATGTTTTTTTATCTGGCTGGAGAGATGACTCGGAGGTTACGGGGCTTGCCTGGCATGCTGGAGTACATGGGTTGAAACCCCAGCACCCGTGTACACAAGTAAGTGTCGGAGCAACAAAAGTCATGTGAAAAACTCAATAAAAATTCATTCTCTCTGTCTCTATTTCTCTCTCTCTCTCTCTCTCTCACTCTCTCTCACTCTCACTGTCCTCTCTTTAAAAAAAAAAAAAAAGCTTTTATCTTTTGGGAACAGGATATAATGTTTATACCTGTTCTAGTTTAGCTTCATGATCTAAACCAGTAGCCGCTGCTGCCAGATGATACTAAAATAACAGAAGTTCTCCTTATTTTCTTCTGTTTTTGTGTGTTTATGTTTTTTTATAATATATATAATTTAAGTGGTAACACATTATACAACTGTACTTACATTGAGGATGTCTTCTGAGGTCCCTTGATCCACATGTCAGAAGATCAAGTGTCATGAATAATATAAAGATACCCAGGGGAAGAATTTGTTCCACAGCACAGAGGGCTTACAATAGCCCCCTCTCGTATTTGTTCTTATTTGTCTCTTATTTGTTCATTTTTAGCATATTGCAGTTTATTGTGTATCCTATTAATCAGATTTATAGGTTATAATCCCTAGTTTTAGCTTAAGTAACCTTCACAAAACAGACATGGGCTTAAAAATGTTCACATAAAGACACTGTAGAATGAAGATAATACTCCTAATGCATTCACAAGGAATAGCAAAGAAGTTACAATATTGACATTCGTGCATTCCTTGTATCAACTCTTTAGTAGTTACATTCAAAAGTTAAAAACATAAATAAATACACAAATCTATAAGTCAGATCCTCAAGAAGTAAGCCAGCAAGGCTAGAGCTTGTGCAAGGACCCTGGTTCAAATCGCAGCACCATGAAAAAGTAAATAAAATTAATTCTCTCTCTCATTGTCGCTCTCTCTCATTTTTTTTTTTTTTTAAAGAGAGAGAGACAGAAAGAGAGAAACAACTTTAGTTTTTCACATGGCCTTCATTGCTCAACACTTAGTTGTGTACATGGTGCTGGGGTTTGAACCCAGGTCCTCGTGCTTGCCAGGCAAGCACCGAAACCGCTGAGCCATCGCTCCAACCCTGTCGCTCTCTCTTTAAAAAAAAAAAAGAAGAAGAAGAAGAAGAAATAAACCAGGGATGGGGGTGTAACTCATAAGGCTCAGCAGTAGAGCACTTGCCTAGTATGCACCTGGCCCAGAGCTCTATCCACAGCACTGGAAAAAACGTAACAACTAATATATGTATATATTAGTGTGTATTATTTTTCCTTTTAAATTTGTGTATCGTACTGTGTATATAAGTGACATATGCATATGTCAAAATCCCAGTGGTTCTGGAAACTGAGACAAGAGGATCACAAGTTTAAGGCCGGCCCCAGCAAAAAGACTGGAGAAATAGCTTAGTAGCAATGTCTCCAAGTTCAGTCCCCAGTACCAAAAAGCAAAAAAAAAAACAGTTTTGGTACTTTCAAAAAGAGTGTCATAAAGAGTCTATTTTAGAATATGTCTAGTATAAGCCCAGCATAGCAGTGCATACCTGTATCCCTCCCAGTAACTCTGGAGAATCACATGTTGGAGACCAGCGTAACCAATGTAAGACCCTGTCTCAAAATAAAACATAAAAAAGGGGGGCTGGGGATGTTAGCTCAGTTGTAGAACACCACTGGGTTTGATCCCCACACACTCCCCCAAGAAAAGATTTCTATTATGTTTTTTTAGTTATTGTAGCAGTAGAATTAAACCATTCTTTTCCTTTTCTTTGAATCATATCCCTGATTCTGAATCTTGCCCTAAAAACATTTTTTCTCATTTATAAGCTTTCAAGAATCAGATTGAACACACCTTGGGATTATTTAGACTTTCTGATTCATCGTCAGAAGAATGGTAAATACTCAGCCTCAAAGTACTGCACAAACAATTAAATAAAAGTTTAAAATGCTACTGTGCCTAGAATTTTCTCTAAGAAAAGGGTTAATATCTTAGAGCCTCCCTACTCAAGGACCATCAGTATGCCTTTTAGGAAAGTGAAGATAACTTTTACATGTTCATGTTGGTGCTAAAATTCTGAAAAAAGTGGTTGAGGAAAGAACAAAGCCAGAATTAAAGGGTTTTTTTTTCCTTTCCTTCTTTTTTTAAGAGAGTTAATTTTAGTTTTTCATCTGGTTTTTGTTTTTCCTCCACTTAGTTGTGTATATGGTACTGGGGGTCGAACCCAGGTTTCTGTGCATGCCAAGAAAGCACTATCACTGAGCCACCTCTCCTGTCCCAGAATTAAAATTTTTAAATTTGCTTTCTTAGCTGGGAAGGTAGCACAGGTTAGTAGTCTCAGTGACTGGGAAGGCTTCGGCAGGAGGATCACAAGTTCAAGGCCGGCTTGGCCAAATTAGACCTTGTCTAATTAGACCCTGGAGATGTAACTCAGTGTTAGAGTGCCACCTGATTCAATCTCTAATACCACCATCACAAAAAAATAAAAAAATAAAAAATTTACTTTATGATCACCCCAGTTTCATGAAGATACATTAACACAAAACACATCTGACTAGAAAAATCCAAACAGAATCATGACCAGTTTAAGGAAAATTTCAAATCTTCTAATAACAAAACCTAGATTAATGGCTCTCCTGATGGAAAAGATTCAAAGTAAATCAAATTTTTGTTATGTGTGGTGAACTAATTAGATTGAGACACAATTCAAAAGGAGTCCCTTGAAAAATAAGAGTAATGATGATGGGTGCATTCTATTCGTGCTTGGAATGGGTATGTGTCCTGTATTAACAAACAAATGAAAATTGATAAATTGTAAAAAACAGTAATCACTCCACCCTGTTTGTATTCGACCTCTGCCAATTGTGATGCTTCTTTGGGAAGATTTTTTGGCATTTGTGAGTACAAAGAATAATGCAAATCTTGATAAGGAGAAAATAAAGTTCAGAATACAGAATTCTTATAATATCAGTGATCTCCAGAAGCAGAGTAGCCTATGTATTTAACACTATAGATTTTGTTTACAAATTGTTTAGTGCTCTTCAGAGTTTTGCCCAAATGTTATTTTGAATGGATTTTTAAAAAAATAGTATTTAGATTTGCAAAGGAGTTTGTTTTGAATCTTTTCTAACAGATCTAACAAATCTGTTAGAAATCTGTTAGTGCCCATGAAAGTGATTTTGGGGTTTATTATTTGTTTTTTTTTTGGAACTGGGGGTGGAACCCAGGACGTTGCGAATGCTGTATAAGCGCTTTACCACTGAGCTACATCCCAGCCCCATGAAAATGATTTTGAGCTCTAAACGGATTTGGAAATTTGTGGTTTGTCTGTCTTTAATATATCTCTGTCTCTCTGTCTCTCTTCCCCCCTGACATTTCTGAGGGGGCTTCCCCCCTTTTTTAAAAAAATTAGTAACCAAAGTGCAAGCAAGAACTGCCACTAGGATAATTGATTATAAATTTATATATATATATATTTTTTTTTTGCGTCTTGTTTGTGCCAGCAATAAAAATACCAAGATACTACCTACCACCCACAAAAAATAAATAAATAAATAAAAATAAAATGCTTTTTTACCCACCAAGTTGAAGATCTACAACAAGAAAAGGAAAGTAGTTAAGATCAATTTTTTCCTTTTTGTTTTTATTTATTTTAAAACTTTTTCACCTACAGCAAGTAGCTGTTTACAAGGCTCATATATATATATGTTTGTCCAGTTGTTGACTGCAAAATAGTGCTTTATGTATTTATTCTCCAATTTCATGTTTCCTATGTTTCACAAAACTGTAATTCTTTTAATTAGAGCCTAAAGGCAAGTGGAGGACTTTCCTCACTAAGGGATGAGGTGAGAGTTCTTAGGCAAATAAAGGGGCAGGGTTGCTCACATCCTCATGCATGCCAGGCAAGCGCTGTAACTGCTGAGCCACTGCTCCAACCCCCAGAGAATGACATTTAGGTTACTTCCAAAACCAACTCTAAAAAGCCAATGAACTCTGATGTAGGTCTCTCCCTTCTCCCCTGCTCCAATGTGTGTTAATCTTCAGTGTCGGAATGGACTCCTTGCTTCTGGCCTGCTACACGAAAACAACTTGAATGATGAGGTTGCAAACTGGTATTACTCACTTTGAATGCATATTAAGAGTAACAGCTTTAATTTCAATTTTTATCTACTCCATTATTAAAATAGCTCTAGTGTTTATTAAGAGAACTCTAGTATAAAAATGTTTTATATAAACTGAAACCTTAGTAACCTGCACCATTTTTTAGAGATAAATTAAATTAGAACTTAAGTGTTTTGTTTTTTTTTTTTTTTGTATAAGATGTGTATATATTCTGGACATTGCAACTATCCTTAATGAATATATAATAAAAGGTTGAGAGACTGACAAATAATTGGCTTTATAACACTTACGACCTAAATTTCAAATGTGTTAACTTTTAGATTAATTCAGATTATTTATTTGCTCATGATAATTTATATGTTGCTATAAAAACTGGGACAGGTGTGATGGCATATGCCTATAATCCCAGGAATTTGGGAGGCTAACAAAGGAGGATTGCAGGTTCTACACTAACCTGGGAAACTTAGCAAGACCCTGTCTCAAAAATAAATGAAGATATTCGTCAGTGGTAAGTGCACCTGGGTTCAATCTCCAGTACCACACATCCACACAAGAAACTGGGTTCGTTTTTTTATTTTTTATTTTTTTTCAAAGAGAGAGAAGGACAGTGAGAGAGAAAGAGTCAATTTTAGTTTTTCATGTGGCTTTTGTTGCTCCAACACTTTGTTGTGTATGTGGTGCTGGGATTCAAACACAAAGACTTGCAATTGCCAGGCAAGCGCAATACTGCTGACCACCACTCCAGTACCTCTTTTTTTAGGCAGGGTTTCTTTTTCTTGAGAGGGAGGAAGAAAGAGAATCTTTTTTTTTTTTTTGAGAATCAATTTTATTTAGATTTTTGTGTGACCCTTGTTGCTCTATGAGGTTCTGGGGTTCAAATCCATGTCCCTGTACATGCCAGGCAAGCTCTGTAACCGCTGAGCCACAGCTCCAGCCCTCTCCCCTCCCACCACAGGGTTTCTTTATGGTGCCCAGGCTGGCATCAAGCTTATGATCCTCCCATCTGGGAATACAGGGGTATGCCATCACTCCCAACTAAAACTTTTATTTTCAACTGTTTTCCTAGTCTCTTATGGAAATCTACATAGATAGAATCCCCTACACCACCAAAACTTCCCAAAGTATATAATACATAGCACCTTAGTAAATATATCTCAGCATTAGCTCCAAAATAATTTTTTGAATCTTGCACATCATGTGATTGTACAGTGGCCTGTACTCTATCATCTAAAGTGCATCGGTACTTGCAATAGACTTACAATGGCAAATCATTTATCTCTTCAAATTATTTTGAAGGGAATCTAGAATAATTGTTACCAGCCCTTCCTCATGACCTCAACCACCAAAAAAAAAATAATAATTAGATTCTTTCTAACATTGAGATCTTAATTTTTACTTTCTGTTAACAGCTATTCCTGGTAATTTAAATGATGATTTAGATTATTAGTGTTAAGGTGAATAAATTGACTTAATGAAAAGAAAGTTCTTACATATCTGCTGCTTTTAAAACCAGTCTTTACAGCGCTTACCTGATATGCGTGAGGATGCAGGTTTGAACTCCAGCAACACATACACAATCAAATGTCAGAGCAACGAAAGCCACATGAAAAACTAAATGAAATTGATTCTTTTTCTCTCTCTCACTGTCCCTCTCTCTTTAAAAAAAGAAAACAATCTTTTTATGCATATATTTTGCTGAGATTGGTATATATATTTTTTTCATCTGGTTTCATCTAGTATAAATGGTTGAACTATTTGCATCCCAGCTTTATATTATATAAAGAAACATTCCTTGAACTACTAAGGTAAATTTTTCTTGTAAAAAAAAGATCTGTCCTGTTATTATAGGCTTTTGTAATTAGAAATGTTGCTGATAAACAATGCAGCTCTTCTGGCCTACTTTGAGAATGCCACTTAAGTAAGTAAGTAATTGAGAGAGAGACTAATAAGAGGATGGAGACCTCATTGCCCTTCTCTATTTTCTATATTTACTGTAGGTCTTCTGGCCTAATCAGTGCTGCTGTCACCTTTAGTGTCTATGTCAATTTAGTCGTTTTCCGTACATCTTTCAATACTCATTAAAGGACCTTTTGGACCACTCATCCCATACTGTGCTCTCCTTTCTCCTTCCAGTTCTTTTAACATGTATCTTCTGTACCTAGAAGTTTAGTGTTGTAAATCTTTTGTTTGCAGATCAGTCCATTTGTGTAGTGGGGGGGTTGAATTCTCATAGTGATTTTTTTAAGTTCCTTATGGGTATAGACTATTTCTTGTACTTTGTTTTTAATTTTTCCCATAATGTGGACTCAAAATAGGAACTCCTTTCAGTGTTTGGTGGATAGATAATAGAATCAAAGAAAAGGATCAGCCAAAAGTTAGGAAATTTATTATCTTCTGGTACACACAATCACAGAAATATATTTTTCTTCTGTTCCTGTGCTTTTTATTTAAAAAAAAAAAAGCAGCAATTGTATTTTTCTAGGAAAGAGATGAAGATATTGTGAATCAGTATACTTTTAGGGATAGCATTATGCACTGTTATAAATATCAGAGTACCTTTTTTTTTTTTAAGAGAGAGAGGGAAAGAGTCAAATTTTTTATTCAGGTTTTTTTTTTCCATGGGGCTTTCGTTGGCTCTGATATTTCGTTGTATACATGGTGCTGGGGTCTTCAGGCATGCTAGGCAAGCGCCATAACCATTGAACCACCGCTTTAGCCACCAGAATACTGTTTATGATCGTAGAAAAGATGTTGGGCTTATTTGCTTTTTAGCTATAGTGACAGATAATTAAATAAAAGGTACAGAAAATAAAAATAAAAAATAAAAATGTTTTATTTTCTAAGTTGCCCCAAGTTACTATTTTAAAATTGTCTGGGAGAATGTCTAAAAACGGGGATCCTGGTAGCTACAGTTGCCAAACTGGTTTAACAGCACTGCCTCCACATATTCTGGGTGAGAGGGAGCTTGGAGCACAGAGCGTTATCAGAGATTGCTATCCCAGTCATCTCAGAACAAGTTGTTTAGTAATGTACAGGAGTTTCTGTGCAATCCATCCACCATAAACCACGAAATGATTCAAGGTTCATAGTTCCTTCTTTGTTCCTTTGTTAATCACTGACTTCTGACTAGGGGGAGGTGCCTCCCAAATTTGCTAATGCATTCTTTTTGGATAAGGATGACGCACGGATTGTCCTAATAAGGACTTGGATTGAGAAAGCACCGCCCCCTCAGAGAAGATGGGACAAGTCAGAGAGAGGGCGGGCAGTTTCTTCTTTAACTAGGGATGACACAAGCATAAGTCATTTCCTTATTAATCGGTTCAAACCAGTTCTTACAGGAACTGGTGGTGATAAATGAGGGACTTCTGAGAAGTCATTCATTTTGTTCTTTGTACCACACCATTGTGCAGTATCAGCTGAGCTGGCCTTACTGTGAGGACTAACTCAGTTTCTCCAAGACATTTTAGTAGCAGAGATTTTTCTACTTTAAGGAATTTTTTGAAGGAAGAATTGTTAGCCACTAAGAACAGTTCACAGGATTTCAACAACTCTCTGATTGTTGTATTTGGTTCCTCTTTTTATCCAATCCCTGTTTTTTGAGTCCAGGCGGTAAGTGGAATTTCCTTAACATCTCTCCTGCTTTTCTTCCCAAATGCATCTTTCCCTTGGGCTTTTGTACCCTGCTTCCAGTGCTGTCCCCGGCATAGGTCCGTCTCTGCAGAAACCATTCCAGGAATACCTGGAAGCTCAGCGGCAGAAGCTTCACCACAAAAGCGAAATGGGCATAGCACAGGTAAGACTTTATTCTGGGTTCTTCTCTCCGGAGCAGTTTTAGACTGAAATTAGAGTCACAGCTCTCACTCACATTTTTTGGGCAGACAGATGGGGTTTGCTTGCCAGTTTCCTTAACAGAATGTGAGGCACTGTATACTTTCTCCTGGGAGTTTGTCTTTGTCTTTAATCAGACCAAATAGTGTAACTATTTCTTGGGCATCTTCCAAAAACAAGAGTAAGGCTAATGGAAAGTAATGGTTCTGTTATGTGGAATGAGTTGTTGCCTTGATCCTAAATGACTTATTAGGTACTGTAAGGAAAGAGGGCCCTTTCCTTACAGATATACCTCTCTACTGGATTAAAAAGTAAAAATTTACAGCATAATAAGTATCAGACTCAGGTAAGGCGGCTTGAATATCTACCTGCTGTTTTTCATTTGAGTCATGGGAAATTTTTTTTTAAATAAACCACGGTTTTTAACATAGCTGGACTTAAACAAGCCTGCCTTTTCTGTAAACAGTCATAACGCAAGGGGAAATGACTAGAAGAGGATGAGTAAGCAATAACCTGAAATGGGAAACTACAAGGAAGCGCACTTGTTTTTTTCTAATGGCCTTGCACTCTTCATGTGGCCCTTTGCTGCCCTCAGTTGTCCAAACATGACTTAAACTTATATCTTAAAAACAGTTCCCAGTCCTGAAACAAAACTCTTTAATAATCTTGATGGTACCTCAGCAAGTATCAGCATGGCATCTTTAGGTAATAGAATTTAACCAGAGACTGTTCTGTCAGAATAAAAGATAAGCGACAACTCAACATCATTCTAAACTGGATGAATCAGTATCAACTTTTTATCCAACAAAGTGAAATCCTGATGGCCAAGTGTAAAAAGTCCTATCCAGAGTGTAGATTTCAGGGTAGCTGGAGATGCAGTTTTCATTTTAAATACCTAGGCTTTATAAGTTAATAAGCTTCAAATTCTCACTATTTTGTTTAAAATGTGGTAGATGATCCCCTTTTTACTGAACAGGTAAAGTTCTCATGTAAATTGTTCTGCATTTGTTCCTGCAGGGAGAAAATTGGTTATCCTGGATGTTTGAGAAGTTGGTCGTGGTGATGGTGTGTTACTTTATCCTGTCTATCATTAACTCCATGGCACAAAGTTATGCCAAACGAATCCAACAGCGGTTGAACTCAGAGGAGAAAACTAAATAAGCAGAGAAAAATTTAACTGCAGAAATTAGAATGGATTGGTTCTGCTTTATATTGGGAGGACTCCAAAACCAGGAAGGGAAATTCCCTTTTCCATCCTGTATCAATTTTAAAAACCTTTTTCCTGAAAGCAGTTTAGTCCATGTTTTGCACTGACATACTTTTCCTTTATGTGTTAAGGTATCCACCCTCAATCCAGTCCACGTTGTTCTTTTTTTAGGGTGGAATATGATGTTCAGCCGCAAACCGAACCAAAACTGGCCTTCTATTTGTTACTTTCAAAAGGCCCACATGGTACAGTTTGAGAATTCCCGCCACGCAAAAAAGTTCCTAAATATGTTAAATGTCAAGCTTTTTAGGCTTGTCACAAATGATTACTTTGTTTTTCTAAGTCATCAAAATGTATATAAATTATATAGATTGGATAACAGTCTTGCATGTCTATCATGGTACAATTTAATATGCCATCCTGCCCAAACCTTCCTCTCCCACCCTCAAAAAGGCCATTTTATGATGCATTGCACACCCTCTGGGGATATTGATCTTTAAATTTTGAGACAGTATAAGGAAAATCTGGTTGGTGTCTTACGAATGAGTGGACACCATTTTTTATTCTGTATATTTAGAATGAAGTCATGGAAAAACTTTATAAAGACATCTTTGATCAGTCCAAAATTGTGTCCATTTTCTTGAGCGTTTTGATTTTTTACTTCCTTTTAGCTTCTTCCAGCTGACAGCCTTGCCAAATGCACCACAACCAGAATTTTATGTCTTCATTTATTTGCATGAAAGAGCTATCACCACCAAGGTATCTTTTGTTATGCTGGAATCAGCAGCTACACTCTGCAAAGCGGCACCTCTGGGATTGCCTTAGCCTGGAGATTTCTTGCTTTATGAAAACAGGCTGGGAGAGGTGATGATATACAAATCAAAGGACCCCCCAGAGAGGGCTAGGGACCTTCCCTGGCATGCACAAAACCCAAAACCCTAGGTTTGATCTTCAGCACAGTAAAAGAAAGAAAGAAAAATCACTGGAAAGCGATTACTCGTTTTTTTAAACAGTTTCTCATATCTGTTAATTTTTATCTACCATGTACTCTGGTTTTAACAGAAATTTTCTTTTACATGTAACCCAGCTTCCTTTCTGTATTTTATGCTTAATGTGATTTGCTTTGGGGATGTTTCTGGTTGAACCTGTTCGTTTTGTTATGCTTAGGAAGAAAATAAAGTTTTATTTATTTTTTTCTTTTAGGAAAACTGATACAGTATTGTGTTAAAATAGAATAGAATTGAGCTAAATCCCAACAAACCAGAAATGCTTGATTTGCTTTATCAAATCCTACCTGAATGTCTGCTTGTTTTGCCTACCATCGTGACATCTCCATGGCTGTACCATCTTGTCGGGTAGCTTATCAGACTGATGTTGACTGTTGAATCTCATGGCAACAGCAGTCGATGGGCTGTCTGACATTTTGGTATCTTTCATCTGATCATCCATATCACATGTTCTCATTCAAACATTATCCAGCATCATGGTTTTCAAAAACTGGTCCTTAAATGTCTAATGGCACTTTTAAGTTCCTTTATGCCATGATATTGCAGTAGTATCAAGCCAAGATTCTGTGGGAAATTGGGATAGTCTTCAGGACCACAACTAAGTAAATAAAGGATGAAGTAACCTGTCTGTGGGTTTTGAGGAGGTTATTCTTAAAAACCTTTTTGTTGTTTTGTTTTACATTGACTTTCTAGCAGTTTGATTATTACTTGACCTTGCTTGAAAAGCAGTGTGCAGATACTTTTAAACTAGATTCAGATTAACCAAAGTAATTTTTTAAGATTCTTTTAGGGTTAGCTAAAATCAGGGTTCCTGAGTAAGCTTCCTGTTGTGTTTCATCTCCTTCACCTGCATTTTATTTGGTGTTTGTCTAAAGAAAGGAAAGAGGAAAGCAAATAGGAATTGTATTGATAAATTTGTTTCAGGGTCGTATACTAGAAACACTTTGTTTCCTAGGCTGAAGGATTAATACATTCAGTTTATGATGACTGCATATTCCCTGTTTCAAATGAATTTGCTTTGAAAACATGAAGACAGCTTTCCTTCTTTCCTCTCAGTGTTCAGATGTGATATGTCCAGATGTTCCTGCTGCATTCCAGCTGCAGCAGTGTAATACCCTTATGTTCCAGTGGTTGATGGTTCCTTTTCTTATGCCCACTAATGTGTATATAACTGCATGATCCCTAAGATACACCTACTTACTTTCAGCTAGGGGACGACCAGAAAACATGCAGGTGGATGGTTTGATATTACTGTAAATAAAAGAGGGCTTGGGGATTCTGATTCCTTCTCTCCTTTATGTCTCATTTTGTGCCTTACACATCTACAATGTTTTACCATGTCCCAGCTTAGCAACTGTCTAGCAGTTCAATACATCAGCTGTATATGCACTTAAGCACTAATGTGGACATGGGCACAATGTCCAGTTTTCCGTAGCGTTCTGTAGTCTCTGCATATGTGTGCATAATTTGGATTGGGGTTTGGAAGAAAAGGGTAATTTTACTTTTCCTAAATGTAGTGGTGCATGCCTGTAATCCCAGTGATTTGGGAGGCTGAGGCAGGAGGATCGATCACAAGTTCAAAGCCCTGAATGACTTAGTGACACTGCCTCAAAAAATTAAAAGGGGGCTGGAGCGGTGGCCCAGCAGTTGGAGCCCTTGCCTGGCATGTGCAAGGACCCAGGTTCAAACCCCAGCGTCACATACACAAATGTTGGAGAAACAGGCCAGATGAATAAATAGATTCTTTCTCTCTGTCTCACTCTCCCTCTCTCCCTTTTTATTTATTTATTTATTTTTTTCAGGGCTGAGGACTGAACTCCGGGCCTTGTGCATGCTAGGCAAGCACTCTGCCACTGAGCTAAATCCCCAACCCTCCCCCCTCTTTTTAAATAAAAGGTCCAGGGATGTGGTTCAAGTTCTAGTGGTACTGAAAGAAAAGAAAAAGGTCGAAATCAGCCTCATCATTTTAGCAAGACCCTTTCTCAAACTTAAAAAAAAAAAAAAAAAAACACTGGGGTATAGCTCAGTCATAGTGTCCCTGGTTTCAATCCCCAGTACTGCCAAAAAAAATTAAAAAGAGGGCAAGAAGGAATATTTGTAATATAAGGGAACAGGGACTTAATCTTTATGAGAAAAAGCTCAGTCTAGAAGATCCAGTATGAGTTGACTGTGTAAATAGGTTGGATTTTTGTTTGTTTGTGGTTCAGGGTATAAACCAGAGGAGCTCTACCTTTGCGCTACACCCACACTTTTTATTTTGAGACAGGGTCTTCCCTAAGTTGCCCAGGCTGTCCTCAAACCTGTGATCCTCCTGCCTCTGCCTCCTGGGATTACAGGAGGGATTGCTGGGATTACAAGCAAACCACTCTGAGCCCAGCTTAATAGCAGTTTTTAAAAGCTGAATAATATATCTCTGACATTGATCAAAGTTGCTCTGGTACTTACCAAAATGTAAATGACATACTGCACAAAACCACTGCATCTGAAGAGTTCTGTTTTTTATTCTCAGACAAGAAGAAAAGAAAGCACACAGTGTACTGCAAGTAATTGGCTAGTAGATGGGTTTGGGCCTTCTGCAACAAGACTGAGTTCACCTGAGGTAATGTGTTTGCCTTGGAGGTGAGGCAGTGAATTGCAGCAAATAACCTACGTGTGTTTGCATATTAACCAGTACTCTTAAGGGATTTTTACAAAAACCTGTTGTAGGCAGCTGCTTGCCTTTAGAATTGCATCGTGCAGGGATAGGCAGGTGCCAACTATTTGTTCATACTCTGACCCACTGCCTTGCAGTTTGCTGTGTGGGTGTTGACACTATGAAACTAAAAGGGGGGAAATTGCTCCTGCTCTCCACCAAAACATCCTGGATTCATTTGAGATCTGGAATTCTAATTTTGTAGTCAGGAGACTGGCCCAAACTGGCCCAGAGAGTGAGTCAGTGGCAAGTGGCTGGCTGCCTATATGGGAACAGAAATGAAATGCAGCTTTGAGGATTTGTCAGCCAAATCCACAACTGTGTGACTTTTTGAAACGTTGGACATCTGTTCCTCCTAATTTGAAATAAACTCTTTAAAAAAAAGTTGTTTGGCTCCTTGTTTCTTTGTGTCAGCAGCAGTTGGTGCTGTAACTTAGAAAGCCTGGAGTCAGATTTAGGAATGATTTGGAGTTTTCAGGGCACACTTCAGTCTAGTGGGTGGAACTGAATTGGTCTGGGAAGGGATAAGGATTTTACAGTACAGGGTTTATGTGGAAATCCCCTTCCTGGTAATGAGCCCAGGTGGCCAACCTGTTTGTTAACCATTTCCAAATGACTCAAAGGACATAGAGGAAGTGCTTGAACACATTCCAGTACTCTTTCTACAATTTAGTCTATTTGCATTGGAAATCACATTCTACATTTCTTTCTTTTTTTATTTCTTTTTGTTTTTAAGAGAAGGACAGTGAGAGAGAATCAGTTTTTATTGAGTTTTTCACATGGCTTTGGTTTCTCTGACAGTTGTGTACGTGGGTGCTGGGGTTTGAACCATAAAACCAAGCCACCGCTCCAGCCCCACGTTCTGTGTTCCTTAAGGGGAAGGCTCTGGCTTTCTCTGGGCATTGTTGGATCCTGGGATCTAGGATCCCAGAGCTACTGAGACAATTTTAGGAAAGAGAGTAAAATGGCTAGGTAGTGAGGACCATGGGCCCCATTCATCCACACCTAGAAGCTGGCCAGTAGAGTTCCTTTACTGGATATGCTTAGGGCCTTCATATGCAAATGACCATGGAGCCAACTCCTTTGTCCCAGAAGGAGGAAAACTAAGAAGTGGGGGTGGACACAGATGGGAAAGAATTGCTACCTGTTTTGCATAGATTTAACCAATGACTTTGGTGCTTAGTTTCAATGCCTGTTTTGCATAGATTTCAACCAATGATGTAAATGCATTTCTCAATGTCTTTGAATGAATATTAATTATGCTCATACCCCAAATCAATATAACCCCTAGCCTGTGCCCTGCTTCAGGTATCCCTGCACCTTGCGGAGTCTGTGCTCTCCTTCCTTAAGTAAATCCTGTTGCTTTTACTCCTCCTTCCATGGTTGTCCATGGATTTTATTCTTAAGATTTGTAAGACAAGAACCCAGAAGATTAGCGCCGAATTCCGGGGGTGAGATTCCACCACACCAAGGGCTGCAACAACAGCTTTTAGCTGGGGAGCTACTAATACTATTTCAACCTCAGAAACCTGCAGCCAACCCAAATTCCCAGTTTTTAGGTGGGAATAGCTGCACACACTAGAAGTGGGCTAATTTGGCTGCTGGAATCTGTAGTCAGCCCAGACTCCATTTGCCAACAGGATCAGAGAATCCAACCTCATCTCAAGAGCCCTGCATCACTACCTGTGTAAGCTGGCCTTCTACCCAAAACCCTTTGAAGAACAGCTTTGTTCATGCAAAGAGTCTTGTGGACTCCCAGCTTTTCTGCCTCACCCACCTAATCCCAAATGTATTTCCTTTTGTCACCATCTGTCCTGTTTTGAGGACAGAACAAGAACAAGCAGCTTTTTCCTTCTGGCCTCTTAACTGACCTAGCCTGGCAGCATTGCTTAATTTTGTGCTAGTCTGTTTCCAATGGAAAAAAGAAAACTTTGGTTTGGTGGGAGTTTGAAGCAGGGATTTGAGAAAAGGGATAGCCCTGCCTTTTCCTGAAGGTGGGGAATGGCTGTTAGGTCACACCTTTGCCTTCCTTTGGCTCCTCACCATGTTGTATTTGACACAAAGAGCAGCTCAGGTTCACTTGTCTTGGCAGCATCATGAAGCCTCGCTCACCATGTCCCCTGAGAATCATGTTTTTCTCAACTTATTTTCATTACTTAAAAAGATGAAGTCCAACAGTAAAGAGAAGAGACCTTCCTCTGCTCAGTTTTATTTTATTTTTTTAAGAGCAAGGGAACAGAGAAAGTGAATTAATTTTATTTAGCTTTTCACGTGGCCTTCATTGCTCCAACACTTCATTCTGTACGTAGTGCTGGGGTTCGAACCTGCGTACTCGTGCATGCCAGGCAAGCACCACAACCACTGAGCCACCGCTCCAGCCCTCTCTGCCCAGTTCTTTTGTCGGAGAGGAGGGTAGACTGGAACTGGGGTTCAAACACAGGGTCTGGTACATGATAGGCAGGAGCAATAACCACTGAGTGGCACTCCCAACCCTGCCTTTCACTCTTTAGTACTGCTTAGTCACTTAACTTGGGTGAGGACTGCTAAACCTCTCACAGCAGCCACTTTCCTGCCTAACCTCACATTAGTCACATTCTTAAAGCCTCTTCAGACACCTATGCTCCATTCCAACCACTGCAGCAGCCTCTTCCTACTCTTGTGTTCTCTTCATGGTATTTTCTTTGTACATAACCACACTGCATGCTAGCAAAGAATAGCTCCCAGGAACCTCTGATGTGCATGTACCAGGAAGCAGTGGATTACTATAACTTTGATAATGATTGTCTGCTGTGTACCAGCCACTGTTTTCAGTGCTGTTTCGTAAGTAGTGTACTTATCCATTTAATCCTTAAAGCAACCCCATGAGAACTTTGAGGCAGAGAGATACACTAATTTGGGGATGGGGAGGGTGGGGACAAGGAAGTAGACTAGCCTAGGCCTTGGCATTGTGGCTCTTAACCACTGTGTTCTATAGAAATCAGTTCAAAAGTCCAAACTTCAGCATATTGGTTTCATCTTGTGATCATAAAGTAGTTGGTGGAGAATGGAAGACAAAAAAAATCAAGGCCACAATCCAAGAAGTTGGGTAGCCTGTGTGCTTCCCTGTATCACAGTGTTAGAAAAGCCAATTCTGTGCCTAGCCTTCCTGTGTGGGCAGGTTCCCAGAGTAGTGCTGTTTGCTCTAATTGTGATTACAAAGCAATTTCTATTTGTACAGGTTTTACACACACACACTGGGGACCAAACCCATTTTCTTTTTTTTTTTTTCTTTTTTTTTTTTATCTTAACAGTCTTTTGAAATCGTTAAGGCCAGTCAGTAGTGGTATTAGCCACATTAAATATATTCACTCTTTAAAACTCTTCTGGTTTAATGGAGGAGACTAACCTATTGATACATGATTTCTTCCCTTCAAGAGTTTTATAGGGGGGCTGGAGCAGTGGCTCAGCGGTTTTGGCGCTTGCCTGGCAAGCACGAGGACCTGGGTTCAAACCCCAGCACCACGAACACAACTAAGTGTTGGAGCAACTAAGGCCATGTGAAAAACTAAATAAAGTTGTTTCTCTCTTTCTCTGTCTCTCTCTCACTGTCCCTCTCTCTTTAAAAAAAAAAAAGAGTTTTATAGGTTTTTTGTTTGTTTTTTCAATTTAGTTTTTCATGTGGCTTTTCTTACTCCGAAACTTCAAGACTTCATTGTGTACGTGGTGCTGGAGTTGAACTCACGTACTCATGCATGCCAGGCAAGTGCTGTAACCACTGAGCCACCGCTCCAGCCCTCTTTTGTTTTGTTTTGTTTTTTTTTAGTTTTTCACGTGGCCTTAGTTGCTCCAACACTGAGTTGTGTACGTGGTGCTAGGGTTTGAACCCGGGTCCTCGTGCTTGCCAGGCAAGCGCCAAAACCACTGAGCCACTGCTCCAGCCCTCTTTTGTTTTTTTTAAAGACTTTTTTTTTTTAAGAGAGAAGGACAGTGAGAGACAGAGAATCAATTTTTATTGAGTTTTTCACATGACTCTCGTTGCACTGACAGTTGTGTACATGGATGCTGAGGTTTGAACCCGTGTATTTGTGCATGCCCGGCAAGCACCCCAACCGCTGAGCTACCTCTCCAGCCCCTTGTTTGTTTCTTTTTGATACTGGGATTGAACCCAAAGGCACTTTACCACTGAGCCACCTCCCCAGCCCTTTTTATTTTTTTAGTTTGAGACATGCCCCCACTGTGTTTCTGCGGTGCTTGCTAACTAAGTTCTGCCTTAGCCACCCAAGTTGCTGAGATTACCAGGAAGCACCACCATGCTGGCTATGGTGTTTTGTTTTGTTTTGTTTTTGTTTTGTTGTTTGAGGAGGAGGAAGTTTAATTTGGGCTCACAGTTCAGAGGTTTAGTCCATGGTCAGCTGATTCCATCGCCCTGGGACTGAAGAGAAACAGAACAGCATGATAAAGGAATGCTGCTTAGTTTATGGCAGCCAGGAAGTGGGGAGTGGGGAGGAGGAGTGGAGCAGGAGGAGGCTGGTATTATGCATGTGCAGATAGCTATAATATAGAATGAGATCAACGCCCTAAGAAAGAAAGTGAAAAAAGGAAGAGAACTGCTGACCAGGGAGGATCAGTGAAAGGATTCCTGAGGAGTTAGCTTTGGAATTGACAAGATAGTGGATAGTGATAGGAAGAGGAAAGATATTCTAACCAGAGAAAACCAGGAAAGAAGAGGGATGATGGGTAGTGAGATGGGTAGAGGAGGCAAGACCAATGAGCCAAGTAAAATTTGTCTTTCTACCCAAGTTCTTTGTTAGCCCTAGCTCCCTCGTTGTTTCCTTAAAAGTACCCACATACCTATAGGCGCACGCTTGTAATCACAGTGACTTGGGAGGTTGAGACTGGAGAATCAGGAGTTTGAGAGCAACTTTAGCAATTTAGGGAGACCCTACCTCAAAATTAAAAATAAAAGTGCTATCTATATCTCTGAAAAAGACCATTATACAAACTCAACTTGCAAACCTCTAGTTTAAAAGAAAAAATGTGCAAAATGTAGCCAGCCAAAAGATACAATATACACATCAGATCACTCTTTGAAAAATGACTGAATAAAAATATTATCCAAGGGGCTTGAGCAGTGGGTTAGTGGTTCAAACCCCAGCACCACGTACAGAACGAAGTCTTGGAGCAATGAAAGCCACAAGAAAAACTAAATAAAAAATTGTTTCTCTTTTTTTACTCTCTCACTATCCCTCTATCTTTAAAAAATTATATATATATACATATATATATGTATGTATGTGTGTGTGTATATATATATATACATATATATATATATATATTACCCAAGCAAAAAAAAAAAAAAGGGCTGAGATTGGGGCTGGAGTGGTGTCTCTGTGGTTATGGCACTTGCCTCACATGCTCAGGGCCATGGGAGCAACATGGAAAACTGAAATTGATTCTTTCTCTCTCTCTCTGCCCCTCTCTCTTTAAAAAAAAAAAAGAAAAGAACTGTGGTTTAGATCAGTGGTAAAGTGCACGTGAATTTGACCCCCAGTACAAAAAAAAATTTTTTTTTTTAAGGAAGAAAAACTATTCTTACTCTGTTTTGAAAATATCCGTAGAACAGGAGAGCCTGCAGTGGGTCTGTATCTAAGGTTTCCCAAGTCCTCATGAATGTGCTCTCCACAGACTACCATCTAACTTCCATCAGTGAATAACCTGGACTTTGTCAGAGAATCCTCTGGAGTAGTATGTCCTCCCTGCTTTCTCATAAATGATCATCTAAACCGTTACTTGTTATGTAGCACACTGAGGAAGAGAGGGCATGGTGACTGGACCTCAGAGTGACTGGAAACTTCAAATTCCATTCCCTGGTTGAATCCTTCTGGCTTAACCGAGGACTCCTCCCTGTGACACTGGGAGGATGGCAATTCCTGGATAGATTGTCTTTATAAGGAGAAAAGTTTGGCACTGTGATTTCCTGTGTTTTTACTGGAGTCCAAGATTCCAGCAGTGCTAGCCTAGACAGCAGTGGCAGCCACCTAGAGCCCAGATGTCATGAGTATTCCCAATTCAGCAGGAGGGCATCTTCCCAACTGCCTTTGCCAAACCAAAAGGCAGAATCATAGCTCTATTACGACTTCTAGAGCATGTGGCCAAGGCAGCTTTCCATTTGGCTGCTTTGGTGCTGGGCTTGTTTATATGTTTCAGTAAGTGAGTTATTGCTTATTGAAGTTGGCTGGGTAGATGCTCAGCATAAACGACACATGACCACAATTACACCACTCTGCATGAGCACCGGAGTTCAGCAGGAGAGGACTTGTGTAATAATCCCGTGTTGGAGAACAGAGTAGAAAACACAGGGGTGCATAGCTTCAAAGCCTGGAAGGATTAGGCTGCTCCTGGCTCTCCTGGAATCAGGCATATTTTGATGACTGGTAGAAGGTGAACGAGAGAGCTTTGCACAATTTCAGAAAGAAAAAGGGGGAAGCTGAGTAACAGTGCTTTTAGGAAAATGTAAAGATCAAAGAAATTTTCACATGGTCTACATTTTCTTCTTCAAATACAAAGAATCCTTTGGAACATAGAAGATATATCTCTGGTGCCTGCAGGAGGAAGTAAAAAGTTCTTTCATATACAAGTTTTCCTGTTTTATACATTTCTTTAGACCACTTCAAAATATTGTATGTGTATGTGTGTGCGCGCGTGCGCGTGTGCGCGTCTGTGTAATACTTCCTAGTCTTACCTGGGGTGAGCAGTGTTCACATTAAGACCCCAGAGATAGTGTAATTTCTCCCTTCCTCTGCCTCCTGGATGAACCCACAGCATCCAGTAGTTCCTGCACCCTATTTATCTAACAGTTTACAAGAAAGAAGGTGTTTCCTAATTTTCCACCCCTTGTTACTGCCTCCTGACTCACTAAATTTATGTTCTATTCTTCAAACTGTTTCCAGGTGGGTGTTAGTATTCTTTCAAAAATTATTTTAGTTGGGGCTGGAGAGGTGGCTCAGCAGTTGGGAGCTCTTGCCTGGCATGTGTGAGCCAGGCAATAAAATTGATTCTTTCTCCTATTCTCTCACTCTCTCTTTCTTAAAAAAAATCATTTAGTGGAGTGCAAGATCCCATATCAGTTGTTCATGCAAGAAGACTGCTTGAGCCCAAGGGTATGGGAACAGCCTAGACAACATAGTGAGACCCTGTCTCAGGTTAAAGCAAAAATTATTTTATCTCCCATCCCACAATTATTTTTATTTTTGAGAAAGAAAATGAGAGGGTCAATTTTATTTTTTCATCTGGCCTTTGTTTTTCTGACTCTTAGTTGTGTATGTGGTGCTGGAGTTTGAACCCAGGTCCTTACACATGCCAGGCAAGCACTCTACTACTGAGCCACTGCTCCAGCCCCTTATCTCCCTTTTTTGATGCTAAGAATAGAACTCTCAACTTGATTCATACTAAGCAGCCCCTAACCCATCTTATGCTTATGTTGGTGACTTAAGGCTTTGTTTGTTATGCTGGGAATTGAATCCAGGACCTTATCCATGCCAGGGAAGCACACTACCACTGAGCTACATTGTTAGCCTTTTTTGTTTTATTTTGAGAAGGGTCTCGTTAAATTGTACTCAGGATAGCCTCAATCCTCCTACCTCAGCTTCTGGAGTCACTGGGATTACAGGTATGTGCCACCATGGCTGTGTTTCTTTTTAAAAGTGAAAGATGTAGCCAGACATGGTGGCACACACCTATAATCCCAGTGACTGGAGGCTGAAGCAGGAGGATGGCAAGTTTGAAGCCAGCCTCGGCAATTTTGTGAGGCCTTATGCAACTTTAGCAAGACCACATCTCAAAATAAAAAATAAAAATGGCTGGGGAAGTGGCTCAGTGGTTTAAGTGTCTCTAGGTTCAATCCCTGGTACCCAAAAAATTAAAACATGCTAGTGCTGGGCATATGGTGTTACATCTGTAATCACAGTGATCCAGGACATTAAGGCAGTAGGATCACAAATTCGAAGTCAGCCTCAGCAACTTTGCAAGACACTGTATTAGGATTTTAAAATACAGGGGCTGGAGTGAGTGATGACTTGGTGGTTACAGCGCTTGCCTGGCAGCATGAGGATGCAGGTTTGAACCCCAACACCACGTTCACAACGAAGTGTCAGAGCAACAAAAACCACATGAAAAACTAAATAAAGTTGATTCTCTCCTTCTAACTGTCCCTCTCTCTTTAAAAAAAAAAAAAGGGGGTGGCTGGAGCAGTGGCTTGGTGGTTAGGGCGCTTGCCCAATATGCACAAGTACACAGGTTCAAACCCCAGCACCCATGTACACAACTAAGTGTCAGAGCAACAAAAGCCATGTGAAAAACTCAAAAAAAATTGATTTTCTCTGTCTCAAAAAAAAAAAAAAAAAGAAGAA
This sequence comes from Aplodontia rufa, assembly GCA_004027875.1. Classification (NCBI taxonomy): domain Eukaryota; kingdom Metazoa; phylum Chordata; class Mammalia; order Rodentia; family Aplodontiidae; genus Aplodontia; species Aplodontia rufa. The sequence continues at coordinate 27,896 of PVKS010016615.1, forward strand.
GGGGGTTGGGGATTTAGCTCAGTGGCAGAGCGCTTGGCTAGCATGCACAAGGTCCTGCGTTAGTCCTCAGCCCTGAAAAAACAAAAAAGAAGAAAAGAAAAGAAAAAGGACTGTGAAAACTAGTGGATTGGGTTTTTTGTTTTATCGTTGTTTTTGCCATGCTGGGGATCAAACCCAGGGCCTCACACATGTCAGGCAAGCACTGTAGCACTGAGCTACAGCCCCAACTAGGATGTATCCTGATTTAAAAAAAAAAAAAAAAGGCTGTGACCCCTCATTTTTGTTCTTGAGGACCTCATGGAACAAAGCAGGAACCCGTAGGATCACTGGGGCCCCCCCTGTCATCCTCATCTTCAGAGCAATGATAGATTGCTCCTTCCTTGTTTTTCCTAAAAGAAATTCGACATTTAATAGCCATTTCTGCATGCCTTCATTACTGTCCCACACATAAAAAGGAACAGTGGGAGAAGGAGTGACCAAACTTCAGAAGGCTTTGAATTCCAGGACAAGGAATTTAGGTTTCAGTCAAGAATGAGGGAATGGCAATTATTTATTCTTTTTTTTTCCCCTTTTTTCTTAGTACCAGGGATTGAACCCAGGGGAGCCTATCTTTTGTTTTAAAGAGAGAGGGACAGTGAGAGAGACAGAGAAAGAGAGAAACAACTTTATTGAGTTTTTCACATGGCCTTCGTTGCTCCAACACTTAGTTGTGAATGTGGTGCTTGGGTTTGAACCCAGGTCCTCATGCTTGCCAGGCAAGTGCTGAAACCACTAAGCCACCACTCCAGCCCCATCAGGGGAGCCTACCTACTGAGCCTCACCCACAGCCCTTTATATTTAAATTTTTTTTTTCTTTTTAGAAAGAGGGGACAGTGAGAGAGAGAGAGACTGAGAGAATCAATTTTTATTTAGTTTTTCACATGGGTTTCATTGCTCTGAGACTTCGCTGTATACATGGTGCTGGGGTTTGAACTCACATACTTGCGCATGCCAGGCAAGCACTGTAAATGCTGAGCTACCGCTCTAGCCCCCCCAAGTTTTTTATTTTAAAGAGAGAGGGACACTGAGAGAGAAAGAATCAGTTGTATTTAAATTTTTCATGTGGCTTTTGTTGCTCCAACACTTCATTGCGTACGTGGTGTTGGGGTTCAAACCTGCGTCCTCACGCAGGAAGCAAGTGCCATAACCACCGAGCTACCACTCCAGTGCCCCAGCCCTTTTTATTTTATTTTATTTATTTACTTTGAGACAGGGTCTCGCTAAATTGCTTAAGACCTCACTTAGTTGCTGAGGCTGGCTTTGAACTTGCAATCCTCCTGCCTCAGCCTCCCATGTCACCATGCTCAACCTACATTCTTTTAACATATGGTCTCAAGTGACTTTTCGTTATATGAGTTATCAGATATAAAATATTTGTAAATATGTTCTCAGATGCTGAATTTCATCTAATGGCTGTGCGATCCGTTGCTGAGAACATGAGCTTTCACAGGCTGCACTGTGTGCCTCTAGACGGCAGCTCTGCTTCTCTTCTGAAGTTATGGACACCATTTAATGAACATGGCGTCTCTACATCAGCCTCGTATATACTTGGAAGGAAAGAGTGTGCCAGGCGGTGAACCCCCTGAACTTAGGGCCTGGTTTAGCTCATTTCTCTGTCACCCTCCTAGCACAATGTCTTTCCTTGCAGGTGTTCCATGGATGTTTGCTGAATTAGACTCACATCCTGCCTCTTGCATACTGATCTTGTGAGTCGAGCTTAAGCAAAGGCCTTGTTTTCCGAAAAGGAAACTCCCATATTTTGCCTTATGTCATGTTTCTTACTATCATGTTCCCATGTCCTCTCCTAATAAGGAAAAGCTTTGTTCAACTCCTGCTCCTACAGTTCCTCGGACTTTGCTCCCAAAATGTCTATAACAACCCTGACTCGAAAAATTTAGTAGGTTCAATTTGAAAATTAATGAATTTGAGTAATTAACCTAATAAATATGTCAAATTCTTCTAATAATTGGCTGAAAGTATTACTGGTTTCCATCCTTCTATTCATACTGTCTTTGAAGTCCAATGTGTATTTTACATTTATAACAGTAACCACTATGATTAATGGCTTCCTTTTTGGACAGCATGGGTATAAAACCTTTGAATTTTTGTGTACTCAACACATAAATAATTAAATTCAAATAAGACGAGAAAACTACGGAAATATCCATCACTGGCAAAGGAGAGAAAGTCTGGTAAGAGAGAAGTAGGTGCTAAGTGCTTTGCGATTCCACTCTTTCCCTTTAAGCTGTCCGCATTTCACTGTTAGGTAAGCCCTGCAATTCAATGAAACATCAGGTTGTTCTGGAAATGCTTGTAAAGTAATTAGCAGTCGCTTGCGGGCCTCATTCATTCCACTGACCTCCCTTTTCCTCGACTATGTGATTAGGACTTTCTATTTTATTACCCCTTTTCCAAAGCTTGAATTTTGTTTTTCCTCCTATGCTGAGCTGACACTGTGTTTCCCAGAATCTTGAAATATTTACATTGTTCATCTGAACCCCCGTGCAAGCATTCTGGCTTGCAGAGTGGGATTCCATCTGTTAGTAAGGCTAACGTTGCCTCATCCAAGGCCTTTCAGGGTGTAGGAGTGAGTTATTCCTTTAAAAAAAAAAAAAAAAGAAAAGAAAGAGGACAGTGAGAGAGAGAGAGAGAGAGAGAGAGAAGCAATTTTCAATTTTTATTTAGTTTTTCATGTGACTTCCATTCCTTGGACACTTCGTTGTGTACGTGGTGCTGGGGTTTGAACCTCAGTTCTCATGCATGCCAGGCAAGCACCATAACCGCTGAGCCACTGCTCCCACTCCAGGAGTGAGTTATTCAATTAAAATATAAAGCCAAGTTTTTTTAGCTCACATTCCTAAAACCTGTGGGGTGGGGGGAATGGGATTGATACACTTGAGAAAATATCTCACGAATAATTGTTTGCCAAAAAATGACAAGTTAGTGGGTAAAGACATATTGGGTATGTAGGTGGGAGAATAAGAAAGGGCTGTCTGCCAAATTTGGGTTCATGGGGAGAGAAAAGCGGGATACAGACATATGGAGCATGTTTTAAAACAAAACATTGAACAAGAATTCAAGTGTGATAAACATGGTGGTCAGGAGAAGAATCACTGGTATTTATACTGCAAAGTGGAGTCTGCAGATTGAATGTGGAGACATCTCAGCATTTTAAAAGCCCAGCCTGGAGCTCTCCACTGTGTTCTTTATTGAATCACATTCTTTCCTATAAAATTTTTTAATGTAGCTAGGTGCAGTGGCACAATGACTATAATCCCAGCAACTCCGAAGGCTGAGGCAGGAGGATTACTAGTTTGAGGCCAGCTCGGGAATTTAGCAAGACTTTATCTCCAATTTTAAAAAAATAAGGAATGGGTATATAGCTCAGTGGTAACATGCCCTTGGGTTTAATTCCCACCACTGATAAAAAAGGAATATACACAAAGGCAAGATAATAAGAATAATTCGAAAGCTAGACTTGTAGGGTTACACATCAGAAGAAGCTTGACTATACTGGAAGCTTCTTTACTTAGACAATGGCATTAATCCCTTCATCCTTAACTTCTTGCTCAATTCCTGCACCAAATAGATAGTGGTCAAATGAATGAATGAGGTGAGAACAGTGAACTGCTGACATTGAGTTCCAACTGATGGGTGAAATAAAGGAGAGGGATGTGTGGATTGAATTCTTTAGGGAAGAGGGGAGCCCAAAGCTGGGAAAGTGGAATCTACAAGAAGAAACAGGTTCTTCAAGCTTAGAGCAAAAAGCTCTTGGCTGGGGGAACAGTACAGCGGTAAAGCACTTGCCAGCGATGCATTAAGGCCCCAGGTTCAATTCCCAACACCGTGGAAAGAGAAGGCGGGGAGGAGCACAAATCAAGGAGATAAAAGAGTGAAAAGACTTCAAAATATGGAATTACTGGGGGCTGGAGCGGTGCTCTGTGGTTATGGTGCTTGCCCGGCATGTGCAAGTACTCGGGTTCAAACCCCAGCATCCACGTACACAACTAAGTGTCAGAGCAACGAAATTCATGTGAAAAACTCCATAAAAATTGATTCTCTCTCTCTCTCTCACTGTCCTTCTCTCTTTAAAAAAAAAAAATGGAATTACCCTGTAAACCACAGGGGACACCCGACTCTACAGGATAATGCTTGATGGATGACGAATTGTGATAGATAACCAGTTACTCCTTTCTTCTCCAGTGGTGTGGATAAAGCCCAGGGCCTCACATTCCACGCAGAAGTTTTTCCGTTTGGGCCACACCCCCAGCCCCAGAAATTACATTTTCTTTTTTTATTTTTAAAGAAAGAGGGGGCAGTGAGAGACAGAGGCTATTTTTATTTAGTTTTTCATCTGACTTTCATTCCTTGGACTCTTTGTTGCGTACGTGGTGCTAGGGTTTGAACTTGTGTACTTGCGCATGCCAGGCAAGCGCCGTATCCACCAAGCCACCACTCCAGCCCCAAAAATTACATTTTTTTTTCTTTTCAAAGAGAGAGGGACAGTGAGAGAGACAGAGAACGAGAGAAATAACTTTATTTAGTTTTTCACGTGGCCTTCGTTGCTCCAACACTTAGTTGTGTACGTGGTGCTGGGGTTTGAACCTGGGTCCTCGTGCTTGCCTCCTTGCGCCGAAACCGCTGAGCCACCACTCCAGCCCCCTTCTGTTAATTTTTAACTTAAAACAGTAATACTAATAGCAAAATTTTTGTTTTCCAAATACACAAGAAATATTTCCCATGTAAATGTGTAAGACAGGCTTAAAAATATTTAGATACCCATTGCAACAAATAATGAAGTGGTTAATCATAAAAGGGGTCACTGGGCATGATGGTGCACACCTGTAATTCTGTGACTCAGGAGGCTGAGGCAGGAGGATCACAAATTCAAAGTCAGCCTCAGTAACTTAGTAAGGCCCTAAGCAGCTTAGCAAAACCCCGTCTCAAAACAAAAAATAAAAAGGGCTAGGGATGTTGCTCAGTGGTTAAGCACATCCAGGTTCCATCCCCAGTACCATAATAAATAAATAAATATAGGGTCAACTCAAGTTGGGTGCAGGGGTGCACGCCTGTACTATGAGCTGTTCAAGAGACTGAAACAGGAGGATTGCAAATTTGAGGCAGCCTGGGCAAATAAGCAAGATCCTGTCTTAAATTGAGGAAAAGGATTAACTCATATAAGTGAATGGATCCAGAGCTTTGTTTAGTTGGATTTTACTGCTTTATTTGTTTGCAGTACTGGGGATTGAACCCAGGGGTGCTTTACACTAAGCTACAACCTAGCCCTTTTATTATTTATTTATTTATTTATTTATTTTTTGTGCTACTAAGGATTGAACTCAGGGCCTCACACATGCTATTCAAGTGCTCTACTATGGAGCTATATCCCCAGGCTGCTTTATATATTTTTTTCTTTTTTTAATGTCAGCATTGCTATAAGGAATCAAACACATGCTTGGAAGCAGTTTGGCAAGGCAAACTTTACTCTTTTGTCCCCTCTAAGGGGGCAGGGGTGGGGGCTGGAGCAGTGGCTCAGCGGTTGGAGCACTTGCCTGGCATGCATGAGGACCTGGGCTTAAACTCCAGCAGCACATACACAACTAGGGTTCAAGAAACATAGGCCAGGGCTGGAGCGGTGGCTCAGTGGATACAGTGCTTGCCTGGCATGCGTGAGTTCATGGGTTCAAACCCCAGCACCACGTACACAACAAAGTGTCAGAGCAATGAAGGCCACATGAAAAACTAAATAAAATTGTTTAAAAAAAAAAAAAAAGAAACATAGGCCAGATGAAAAAATGAATAAAACTGATTCTCTCTTATGCTCTCTTTATAAGAGAGACAATCAAGTTTATTCATTTATTTTTATCTGTTTTGTTTCTCCTACACTTAGTTGTGTATGTGGTATTGGGGCTCAAACCTGGGTCCTTATGCATACCAGGCAAGTTCAATACCACCAAGCTACTGCTCCACCCCAATATATTAATCATTAATTTAGCAATTTTTTTTTTTAAAGAGAGAGGGACAGTGAGAGAGACAGAGAAAGAGAGAAACAACTTTATTTAGTTTTTCACATGGCCTTAGTTGCTCCAACACTCAGTTGTGTACGTGGTGCTGGGGTTTGAACCCGGGTCCTTGTGCTTGCAGGCAAGCGCCGAAACCACTGAGCCACCGCTCCAGCCCAGAAATTTTTTTTAAGTTGTGGATAGACACAATCCCTTTATTTATGTAGTGCCTCACACATGTTAGACAGAGCTTTTCCACTGACCTAGGAGCCCCTTATTTGCATTTTATTTTGAAACGGGGCCTAAGTTGCCTCAGCCTCCTGAGTCCTGTTGAGACGCCAGTCACAACACAGGGCCACAACACCAGGCTGGAGCTATTGCTAATATTCCCCTGCCATTGATTCCACGAGTTGCCAGATTAGGAATATACTTGCCCCATTTGTACTCATGAATTCCTTTCTCAGGTATCTATCAACTGATTTCAAACTAAGATTTGATGCTTCATTTCTAGCGAGATTTCTCAGAATCAGCTTAACTCCTCATAAGACAATCTAGTTCCAGATCTTCATTAACCTTGCTTTCATCTGGGCAATTGTTTAAGTGTTTGGATCTCCTCACTGCTAAATAATTATTTTAATTTTGTTTTGTAACAATTATGATCAAATTATTTTTTAAGCATACTTGGGTTAACACAATGCAGGAGAGGGGTGTGCCTTTTAGTGGCTGAACAGACCACTTTTTACATTCCTTAGAACTAAGATACAGTCCAGTATTTGAAACCATAGCAACAGTTGATAAGAAAAACAGCAAAAGGTAATCATTTCCACATGGAAAGGAAGAAACCAGTGAAGCTGTGAACTGTCATTTTTCCATATAAAAATAAAAGTCACTACTGGTAAATTTGGCAGAAAAGGCAGATGTTCCTGTTTCTTCCCGTTTCCCATTGGTTAATACAGTGCATGTGATGTGTTTTTTTCAAAATACACAATTCCCTTCAAACTTAAGTTGCCGGCTTCCAAGTGTGTTTTGTTCTCCTGAGTGAAACCCAAATCTCTGTGTGTTAATTTCAGCAAGAACTATATTGCCTTGGTGATAATTTGCTCAATTTAGTGAAAAATTTGGGTGTGGGTGCTAACCCCTTTTACCACAAAACATATAGTTATCTTCCATGCCAGCTAAACACACCTATAAGTATTTTTTTTTAAAGAGAGAAGGACAGTGAGAGAGAGAGAGAGAGAGACAGAATCAATTTTTTATTGAGTTTTTCACATGGGTTACGTTGCTCCTACGCTTAGTTGTTTACGTGGATGCCGGGGTTTGAACCCGTGTACTTGCGTATGCCAGGCAAGTGCTGTAACCGCTGAGCCACCGCTCCAGCCCCCACCTATAATTTAAAAGCAATAGTCAAATAAAATGAATTTCTGCTTTGGCATTCTAAGATCAAAACAAGCCAGGTGCCATGGCACACCTCTGTAATCCTAGTGATTCAGGAGGCTGAGGCAGGAGGATTGCAAGTTGAAGCTAGCCTCAGAAACTTGGCAAGACCCTGTCTCAAAATAAAAAAGAAAGACTGGGGATGTAGTGCAGTGGTAAAGTGCCCTAAATTCACTCTCCAGTACCAAAAACAAAAACAAAACAAACAAACAAATAAAACAACCCCAAAGGCTATTGCTCAGTGGTAGCAGTGGTAGAGCATCAGCACAAGACCCTGGTTCAATCCCCAGTACCACAAAAAGAAAATAAGTAAATAAAAGCCCAGAAAGTTTCAGAAAAGCAAACAAGCCAGTGTGGTGCCTCACATAGGAAGACTGCAAGTTCAAAGCCATCCTGAGCAACTTAGTGGGGTCGTATCTCAAAATGTAAATTTAAAAAATGGTTGGGACCACTGAAGGACTGACCCGCCACCTTTTCAAAATTGAAAAATTAGTTCCAACCAATAAAGCTAAAATATGGAGCTGGAGCGGTGGCTCGGCGGTTACGGTGCTTGCCCGGCATGTGCAAATACACGGGTTCAAACCCCAGCACCCATGTACACAGCTAAGTGTCGGAGCAATGAGGGCCATGTGAAAAACTCAATAAAAAGTAATTCTCTCTGTCTTTCACTGTCCTCTCTTTAAAAAAAAAAAAAAAAAAAAAAGCTAAAATACATCAGCCTTACGTAAAACGCCTCCCCCTGCTGGCAGCTTTAAAAACCCACCGCTTCTTCTCCCCGCTTCTTCTCTTCGTTCTCTTGCTTTTCTGCTGTCTCTTCAATAAAGATCTCGAACAAAAAAACAAAAAAACAAAAAATGGTTGGGGGTACAGCTTAGTGGTAAAGCACTCCTGAGTTCAATCCCCCATGCCAAAAGTAAAAAAGAAAAGTACACACTTGATTATTTTTGTATTTAAGCATCATAAACACTTATTGCTAAAATCCTGGCATTTATTTATTTTGGTGCTGGAAATTGAACCCAGGGCCTCTTGCACATTAGGCAAGTGCTCTATAACCAAGCTCTACCCCAACCCTGACTTTTTATTCTTTTTTTTTTGAGACAGGGTTTCCCTTATCTTCCCAGGCTGGTCTCAAGCCATGGGATCAAGAACTGCTTCTGCCTCAGCCTCCAGTGTTGGGACTACAGTCCCATGCTGCCGCACTGCCCAGCCGGTTGTTTATTTTTATTTTAAAAATTAATTTGTTTGGGGGGTGGAATGGTAGCTCAGTAGTAAAGGTGCTGCTTGCCCGGGAGGCGTGAGGACAGGGGTCAAACCCCAGCACCATGTACAGTGAAGTGTTGGAGCAATGAAGCCACATGAAAAACTAAACAAAATGGATTCACTCTTTCTGTCACTATCCTTTTCTCTTTATTTTTTTATTTGGTGCTGGGGATTTAACCCAGGGATGCTTTACCCCTGAGCTACATCACCTGCCCTTTTTAGATTTTTTTTTTTTTTTTTTTGTACCGGGGATTGAACCCAGGGCACTTAACCACTCAGTCACATCCCCAACCCTTTTTATTTATTTATTTTTCTGAGACAAGGTCTCACTAAGTTGCTTAGGTCCTCACCAAATTGCTGAAGCCAGCTTTGAACTTGTGATCCTCCTGTCTCAGCCTCCTGAGTAGCTGGGATTACAGGCATGCACCACTGTGCCTGGCCGATTTATTGAACCCAGTGGTGCTTAATCACGGAGACATCCCCAGCCTGTTTTTTATTTTTTTATTTTGAGACAGGGTTTTACTAAGTTGCTTAGGGCCTAAGTTGCTGAGGCTGGCTTTGAACTTGTGATCCTCCTGCCTCAGCCCCCTGAGCCTCTGGGATTAGAGGTGTGCCACCATCATATGCAGCTTGGCCTATTTATTTAAACAGCTACTTACAGTAGAAAATTTGAATTATGGAATATTCAAAAATAGATGTTCATTGGGGCTCAAGCGGTGGCTCAGCAGTTTTGGTGCTTGCCTGGCAAGCACAAGGACCCAGGTTCAAACCCCAGCACCACATACACAACTTAAGTGTTGG
>PVKS010016616.1:0-43596 GCA_004027875.1 Aplodontia rufa
CTATTTTAAGCTGGATTAAAAGTATCTAAATTCTAATATTGAGGGTTTTTTTTTTCCTATTTTTAATGAGTGGTTTTGAAGTTGATTGACCTATTAGAATGGGTAGCCTGAATGTCCTTGTAAATATATACCTTTGTCTCCTTTATTTATTCCTTTTAGTAGTCCTTGTGGCTGGGTATATATAAAGATTGATTGCTGTATGATTATAAAAATGTATTTTATTTAACTATTTCAGTTCTTAATCTATGCTTCTATAAGGAAAGTTTGTTTTTGCTAATATATTTGCTCTTTTACTGTTTTTTCTCATCAACATTAATGTTGATTTAAATGGTCTACATAAAATTTTATTCTCCAGAATGTGCATCAGGGAAAGAGTTTAGAGTGTTAATTTGTGTGCTGTTAAATGTATAAGTAAACTTAAATTTTGAATTTTTATTTAATGTTTTTGGTAGCTTTTGGAACACAGTTACCACCGATGCATCAGCAACAAAGGTATGGTCAAAATCTTTTTTGAAGTACTTTGCAAGTATTTGAATTTTATGTACAAACGTTCGCAAGTTAAATGTCTCGTGAATATATGTGAGCTTTTTTCTTATGTGTTTCTGGTTCTTTTCCCTCCACTTGGGAAGATTACACAGAAGGATCATTTTTCTTTTTGAGAGAGACATTTGTAATTTGGTAAAAAAAAAAAAAAAAAAAAAAAGATTGGAATTGGCTACCTTTTAGAATAACTGAGGTGAGTTAAAATACTTAAGATAACATTTCCTTAACTCTCCCTCCTAACTCCTTTTCAATTTATGCCTTCAGACTATTTAGTTCATCATCTCTTCCTCACTTAATAAGTATCAGCATATTTAAGACTCTTTAACTAAACTACACAAAGAATAAGAACAGCTGGAGATGTGACTCAGTGGGAGAGCACTTGCCTGGCATCCATCAGGCCCTCTCTGGGTTCAATCCCTAAAACACATACACACTCACAAAAACAATGTAAGACAGTGTTTGGGCCAAAAATAGGTGCCTAGAAACTTATGTTAAACCATTAGGAAGCATTAGACTTCCATTTATTAGTAGATTGCTATATGTGTGTATGTGTGTATGCTGAATGATCTTTGAAGGATATTTTTAGTTACTCTTATTTCTTAGCAGATCTGTAATGACAGAAGAATACAAAGTTCCAGATGGAATGGTTGGATTTAGTAAGTAACCTAATGTTTAAAGTTTTGAAAACACAAAGCATAACTTCATCTTTCAGAAAATCATTTTTTCCTTTTTCCTTTTTTTTTCCTTTTAACTAGTAATTGGCAGAGGAGGTGAACAGATCTCACGCATACAACAGGAATCTGGATGCAAAATACAAATAGCTCCTGGTAATATTATTCTCTTTGTATTTTAAAGGGACTAGAAAATATGTATTTTTTTTAAGTAGCTGGTTCTAACAAATATTATTTGTTAATATTTTCTTGATCTAAAATTTTCTTCTATTTTTTAGACAGTGGTGGCCTTCCAGAAAGGTCTTGTATGTTAACTGGAACACCTGAATCTGTCCAGTAAGTATGAAAAGCTTTAATGTCTACTTACAGTAATAATATGAAGACTCTGCCCCTTACCTGAAATTTAAGTCTTCAAAGTTTATGCCTCTTGTCACTCTGAGCCATAGAAAGCAGAAAATGACTAAAACCAATTTTGAATCTACTCAAGTCTCTACCTTGAATAGGGCCTGGAGAAAAATGTACAACCATGCTGGCTGGTATCACCTAAAAATCATAATAATTTTTAAACTTAAGTAGATTTTTGTGTTGATTACATTTCCTTGGTTCCATTCATTTTCTTGTTCAAGGCTCTTTGAAACTATGTGAGCTCCCCATTTTCAAATCTTTAGCATCTAATCCCTTCTTTTCTGCTGAAGATTATTTAGCTAGAACATAGAAATAAATCATGAGAAAGTTTTCCACCTTCTTTTACTACTAAGACTTATCGAACTTCATTTCTACTCTGTATGCACAGTATTCAGATATTGCCTGCCCTTGTGTTCAGTGTTTAAGCCTAGCTCTTCCTACTTACATAGTATAACCCTGCAAGTAAGCCAATTTTCTACTGCATTGGTAGGTTTTTCTCTTATTTTTAGGTAATTTTTAATACCATATAGACATGTTTGAAAAATCTCACCATCTTAACCAAACATCTTAACAAAAAACATCTTTGAAGCCCATGTTGTATTTATTTGCCGAGCAAAATCCCTTGAAAGAGTTGCTGTACTTTGCTTATCACTTACCTATTTTCATTTTCTCTTAAACTCAGAAGTCAGACTTTTATTCCAACCATTCTGCTGAAATTCTTTTTCCAACATAACAGTTTGCCACCATACCCTTCAACCTGTCAGCGGTGAACCTCCTTGAAATACTAGATTCATTCAATTTTGGGGCACCAACTTATCTGACTGTCCTTTTTTTAGTTTTTTCTTAATGGTTCTGCTTTATCATCTTAGCCTTGCAACATGGAAATGTCCCTCAATTCATTCCTCATATGATATACATCAATGTGTATTTAATTGATGACTTTCTTTTAATCTGTTTGTTACATTTTGTGTGATGAATAAATTTATATGCTTTTTTTTTTTAAGAGGGACAGGGAGAGAATAAGAGAATCAATTTAGTTTTTCGATGTAACTTTTGTTGCTGCTTCGCTTTGCTATGTACGTGGTCCGAGGGTTTGAACCTGCGATCTTGCACTTGCTAGGCAAGAGCAGTAACCACTGAGAAACCACTCCAGCCCCTGCTGTGAGCTTTACATATTTTAAACATTATTTTCAACCTGAATCTCTTTCCTAATTAGACTTAAATATCCAACTTCTCACTCACTTTCTTCTCTTCAATATAGCTTAAATGCTAAGCATGTGCTGTGTAACTGAGTTACGTGCCCAGCCTGATCTGTCTCCAACTTTAAATCATTACAAAGAATTCTTGCTTACAGGAGTGGTGGCACACCCCTGTAAACCCGGCAGGAGAATCACAAGTTAAGAGTCATCCTCAGAAAATTATTGAGGCCCTAAGCAACTTAGCAAGACCCAGTCTCAAAATGGTCTGGGGGTGGTTCAGTTTTTAAGCACCCATGGGTTCAATCCCTGGCACTAAAAAAAAAGGAAGAAAGAAATCCAGGTCACCTCAAACTGCTTTTTGCTTTGTGGTAGTATTGTTATTGTCTTGGGGATTTAACCCATGGGCACTTTACCACTGAGCTATATCCCCAGCCCGTTTTTTAAAAAGAGAGCATGAAAATTAATTTTTTTCATCTTTTTTTTTAACCCCTCCCATTACTTGTGTATGTGATGCTGGGGCTCGAACCTGGGTTCTCGAACAACACACAGCACTGAGTCACCACATTTTATTTTGTGAAAGGATCTCATTAAGTTGTTAAGGGTCTTATTAAGTCACTGAGTTACTGGCCCTGTACATGGCTTTCCTCCTGCCTCAGCCTTCTAAGTTGGTGGTGGTGGGGGGGGAGTTTGGTGTTTTTGAGAGAGAGGAAAGAGGAATCTTTTATTTTTTCCATCTTTTAGTTTTTCTGACACTTATTGTTGTGTATATGGTACTAGAGTTCAAACCAGGGTACTTGCTCAAGCAAAGCAAGCGCTGTAACAGATGCTGAGTCACCAGAGCTTAACCACTGCAGGTCCTTCAAGTTGGTTTTTGTTTTATTGTCATTTCATTATGGCAACTGTGTTATTTTTTCTTAGGCCTCACTTATCTGTAAACAGCTCTTGGTCATTTTTCATTCATGATTCATTCAGAATCGGTCGTCTTTTTTGTAGTCTTCTATGCTTAACTCTAGCACCATTTGCCTGTACTGTAAGGTGTCTTCATTCTTATCTTTTTCCCAGGTTAATCTATTTTTGTAAATAGTGTAGCTTAAGTGAGCATTTTAAAATGTTAATCAAATCAGTTCATGTGGCTACTTGGTTCAAAATCCACTAATGCTTTCTCATTTAGTTTATAATAAAAACCAATGTTTTTGTGGTCTGGCCTATCTGCTACCTTTATTTTTTTATCATTTGATTATTCTATCCCCATATGGCCTCCTTTCTAGTCTTGAAGCAAACATGCTCCTACTCAGTTTCATCCTTTGCACTTATTGTTTCTTCTCACTATACGAAGTTAAGCTAAAAGGTGAGCAAAATTGTGGGTTTGAAACTCGACAGTTATAGTGCTTGCCCAGCAAGCCTGAGTGCACGGGTTCAAACCCCAGCACCCATGTACATAGCTAAGTGTTAAGAGCATCAAAAGCCATGTGAAAAACTCAATAAAAATTGATTCTCTATGTCTCTCGCTGTACTTCTCTTTTAAAAAACAAAAAATGTCAGTAGGCTGGTGTGTAGCTCAGTTTAGAGCTTGTGCTTTTGCATGTCTGGGCACTTCAGTTTAATCCCAGCACCAAAGAAAATTAAGTAATGTTTTGAGAAATCAGTTAAATTCTGAGAGAACTTTAGAATTAGAGCACTTGGAAATTTTTGGACTTTCTCAAAAACAAAAGTTGTGTATCTAAATTTATTACATAATCTCAACAGCTGTGGTGACCCAGACCTGTAATTCTAGCTACTCAAAGGCTGAGGCAGAAAAATTGCAAGTTTGTGGCCAGCCTAGGTACTTTTCTTTTCTTTTTTTTTTTTTTTAAAGAGAGGGACAGTGAGAGAAAATCAATTTTATTTAGTTTTTCATGTGGTTTTCCTTGCTCGGACACTTCCTTGTGAACGTGGTGCTGAGGTTCGAACCCACGTCCTTAGATGCGCCAGGCAAGCATCTTAATCGCTAAGCCACCGCTGCAACCCTCTGGGCACCTTATTGAAACCTTGTCTCAAACAAAAAAAGCAGAGGTGATGATGTAACTCAGTAGTAGAGTCTAGCCCAGGTGCAAAGCCTTGGGTTCAATTCCCAGTGATTGGTGGTAAGAGGAAGAAAGTGAGAAAACAGATAAAGAAGTATTTATTGCCAACTCTCAGTCTTGAATCCTTGATTACATTTTTTTATAGTTAAATTTAACTTTAGACACCTATTAGGATAGGAGAATTATCTGACTATATCATATTTCTCATTTTGGATAAATTTGGGTACACTAAGCTTTATTATTTGGACATGAATTTAACAGATCAGCAAAACGGTTACTGGACCAGATTGTTGAAAAAGGAAGACCAGCCCCTGGATTTCATCATGGTGATGGACCAGGAAATGCAGTTCAAGAAATCATGATTCCAGCTAGCAAGGCAGGATTAGTTATTGGAAAGGGAGGAGAGACTATTAAACAACTGCAGGTATGATTATATTACAAAATGATAGCTTTTAGTCTATTTTGAAGCCAGTTTTCTTCCCCTGCCCTTTTATTAATGCATAGGATTTTTATGATTTTAATAGGAGCGGGCTGGAGTTAAAATGGTTATGATTCAAGATGGGCCTCAGAACACTGGTGCTGACAAACCGCTTAGAATTACAGGCGACCCATACAAAGTTCAAGTAAACTTCACTTTATCCTTTATAAAGGGGTTGGATGGGTTTAGGCAAAAATATGAATAATTAAAATGTTTTAAGATCTGCTGTTAATTGTCTTATCTTTTTCTGCTTTAGCAAGCTAAGGAAATGGTGTTAGAGTTAATTCGTGATCAAGGTGGTTTCAGAGAAGTTCGAAATGAGTACGGGTCAAGAATAGGAGGAAATGAAGGAATTGATGTAAGTAGACAATCAGAAATGGTTGTATGCTTAACCACAAATGCAGTAGGTCCCCCCCTCCTTGTGTGGGTCAGATAGCCTTCTCTAATGTTATATCCCTTTTTTAGTTCCTAAGAAGAGCATGTTTCTTTTCTTGTTACTCAATTTGACATATACATAGCATATATACCCTTTTATGATTTGATGCAGTTTAATTTTGGGTTTTTTTTTTTAATACTACTTTACATAAGGTTCCCATCCCAAGATTTGCTGTTGGCATTGTAATAGGAAGAAATGGAGAGATGATAAAAAAAATACAAAATGATGCTGGTGTTCGAATTCAGTTTAAGCCGGGTGAGTATACATATTTAATCTCCTAAGTATTGGTAGGAGCTAGTTTTGACACACAGTTTCAATTTCAATTTCTTTGTTTTGAAGATGATGGGACAACACCTGATAGAATAGCACAAATAACAGGACCTCCAGACCGATGCCAACATGCTGCAGAAATTATTACAGACCTTCTTCGAAGTGTTCAGGTTTGATAGAAAGTTAACATTTCGTTTTGTTTGCATTGGAAACATTTTACTTCATATCTGAAAGTCCCTTTCATTTTTATATCATTCTGCTAGATAAAGATTTATTATGGCTAGAAAGTTTAAACTGCTTTAAGGTGGAGACCTCTTACAGCAAGAAGCGTTGATACATAAATGCCCAACCTAATTCAGCTTAAAAACATAATTTATTATTTGCTGATTATTTTTGTCAAAATTATTTCTGGAATTGTCTCTAAATTTTTGGTCAGTAAGAGGGAATTGGGGAGAAATAGACATAATTTGTAATAGAGAAAGAAGAGTTTATTTCTATGCTGACTTCTCATCTTTTCGTTCCATAGGCTGGTAATCCTGGTGGACCTGGACCTGGTGGTCGAGGAAGAGGTAGAGGTCAAGGCAACTGGAATATGGGACCACCTGGTGGTTTGCAGGAATTTAATTTCATTGTGCCAACTGGGAAAACTGGATTAATAATAGGAAAAGGCAATGTATTTCAACTTTTTAATATTTAACACCTTATGCAATATTTTTGGATACTGTTTGTGTTGCTGTTGTAAATAGGTGGTAAAGATTTTTCTCTGTTTTAATAGAGGAGTGTCCTTGTGTTAGCATTACAGTTAATAATGAAGTATCTTATGTGTATTTCTAGAAAGAGTGGGATGAGGCCGGCTAAGAATTTTTAGTGTAAGAAACTTGACTCAAGAAGTAGTTTTAAGGTTTCTTTGTTTTTTAGTTATTATCCTTTTTCCTGGATTGTGTATTTATTTAAAAAAAAATTATGTTTAGAATTTTGTGTTTCTTCACATTGCTTTTTTGGTAAGTTAATAATCCACATTAAGGTGTGTGTAATTTTACGTGTGTGTAATTTTAAAAATAACTGTGAGATGCTTCTTATCATCGAAATGCAGAATAAATGAAAATCCTGGAAGAATATTGTCAGATAGGTGGTAGCCAAAACTTTTTTTTTCCTTTTCCAAGAAAGGGGACAGTGAGAGAGAGAAAAGCAATCTTTAGTTTTTCGCATGACTTTCATTCCTGGGACGCTGGGTTGTGTACCTGGTGCTGGGGTTTGAACTCAAGTATTTGCTCATGCCAGGCAAGCGCCTTAACCATCGAGCCACCACTACAGCCCATAGCCAAAACTTTTTAATGGCCTATTACCATTTTCTTTTCAATAGTATGTCTTATATTCTTTGAACTTTTAGGGAAATTACTGTCTTTTTTATTTTTAGGAGGTGAAACCATAAAAAGCATAAGCCAGCAGTCTGGTGCAAGAATAGAACTACAGAGAAATCCTCCACCTAATGCAGATCCAAATATGAAGTTATTTACAATTCGTGGTACTCCACAGCAAATTGACTATGCTCGGCAACTCATAGAAGAAAAGATTGGTGTGAGTATGCTGTAAACTTATTTATAAAATAAGCCCTGTTACTTAAATAGGGCATTAGCTTAGATGCACCATAAGAAAGTGTTCCATTTCTAGTCTGAAATTAAAGGTTTCATGATGATAGGACATGTCCAACAATAAAAATAACCTAATTAAGCATAAAGTAACAGGTACTTACAACCACCTTTCATTTGGGTGTACTCAGATAAGACATGCATTACCTGCAGACAGAATGTTAATGTTGTGGAGGGTGGTGGAAAACAGTTGAACGGAGTTAGTTATGAGAATTCGGTGTTTATAAAGGTCATATGTATATGCATGCCTGGCCAGGCAAAAAAGGTAAATTAGATAGATCTCCCATGTTAAGCACAAGTTCATAAATTCTGGCTTTTGGACTGGATCATGATTAGAGGTTTTAAAATAGAGACTATTTGAATGTTTCCCAACCCTACACATAATAATTAGTTCTGATTGAAAACATCTAGAATAGGGCCCAGTATACAATTTACAAAAATATTCTGGGTGATTCTGATGCATGGTCAGTTTTTGTTTTAAGAGAGAGGGGTAGGGAGAGAGAAACAATTTTATTTAGTTTTTCACATGGCCTTCGTTGCTCCAACACTTCATTGTGTATGTAGTGCTGGGTTTTGAACTCGTGTCTTCATGCATGCCAGGCAAGTGCTGGAACCACTGAGCCACCACTCCAGCTCCGCATGGTCAATTCTTGAAACCTTTCTGGCGGTAGAAGAATAAAGTATGACAAACCTTGACTGCTGACAATAGTATTTTACTATTTTTGAATAATGAAAAGGTAACATAAGATGTGAGGGAGCATCTTAAATTATTAGAAGTTCTTAGTTTCTTGGTGGTTTGCCATGCTGTGAGTGGGATGCAAAAGAAGTTTTCAGGCTTTGCTTAGAAAGACAAAAAGAAGATACACAGAAGACACTTAACATCTTACAAAAATGTACACAAAATTTAAGTTCTGTGCTATGAGCAAGTGTTAACAGTTCTAAAAATGAAGAAAATGTATTTGTCGACACAGAAAAATGAATAGCACGTTATTATTTTATTTTACTAGTTTCGCGGGAATGGGGCAAGATTTCTGTTGGATTCATGTAGAAACAAGTTTAGAAAGCAATTTGGTATAGTGATTAAGAGCATGGGTTCCATTTAACATGATTTAGACATTATACTATGTATATATGTACTGAAGCATAACATGGTACCCCATTAAGTTTTATATATCAGTAATAAAAAGCAGAGTATGACTTTATAGAGTGTGAGTTAAAAATCCTGTGACTCATTTATTGATTGTATGCCCTAATAAAGTTTTCTGTGTCTCATTTTATTACTTTAAAATGAAGATAATACTATCTACTTCATAGGTCTGTAGTGATCAAATGAGTATGTTTCACTGAAGAACACCTGTAATTTAGCACTATGAAATGTTTCCTTATTTCTTTTCTTTCTCTTAACTATTTGGAACGGGTGTGAGGGATGACAGCAATTGGAAACTTAGAGGCAAAGTAATAAGGGACTTGAAAAGTCATGAAGCTATTTCCCTATTTCTTAGAAAGTTAACCAAATATAGTTAATACATTTTGTCCAGAATACCACATGGGTTAGTATTAACTGTGAGAAAGGAATATTTTAGGCAGTTGTCAAATGTCTTTGCAAGTTGACTTACCAAAAAAGATAACCCTAGCCAGGCATGCTAGTGCATGCCTGTAATCCCAGCAATTCTGGAGGCTGAGACAGGAGGATTGCAAGTTGAAAGCCAGCCTCGGCAACTTACCAAGGCCCTAAGCAATTTAGTGAGACCCTATCTCAAAAGTACAGTTGACTGGGGATATGGCTCAGTGGTTAAGTGCCCCTAGGAACCCTCACCCCCCAAAAAAAATAGAAAGAAAGAAATAGACTAAACATTATTATGTGGCACAATCAGAATATGGAAATCCTGATTTGTTTTATGAATTGTAAGCAGAATTTTTATGCTGTTTAGAAATTATAAATAGGAAATGGGACATTAAACTGTTCTGAACAGAGTTCCAGGTACAGAAATAGAAAGGTCATGGGACATTTTAGTTTAAGGGAGAATTACTAAACTTCATCTGTAATTTACTCATATCAAGGAACATAAATGTTCAGTGTATATATTGTTAGATGGTATTAGGAAGTAAAGATAGGATAAATGGAGATAAAGACCTATTATCTGTTCAACTTTCTCATGATAAATCCTAAACGTAAGAGTTAAAATAGAGAAGGGGCTGGAGCAGTGGCTCAGCGGTTGCAGCGTTTGCCTGGCTTGTGCAAACCGTATACACATGAAATGTCAGAGCAACAAAAGCCCCATTAAAAAAATAATAATAAAATTAATTGTCTTTTTCTCTCTCACTGTCCCTCTCGCTTTTGGGAGAAGAAAAAAATTATAACAGAGAGCCAGGCATGGTTGCACATGCCTTAGTCCCACTGGATTGGCAGAGGCAGGATTAGCAAGAATCATGTCTGATTCAATGAAAGTGGCTAGAGTTGTTGCTCACATGTACCTGGGCTCATTACCCAGTACCAAAATAGAAATTGTAATAGAAATAAAGCTGTCTCCAAAGAGTATACTAGAGTATATATAATATATATGTGTACACATGCATGCTAGGTATTGAACTTCAGGGAACTTTAACTACTGAACCATATCCCCAGCTCTTTTTATATTTTGAGACAGGGTCTTGCTAAGTTACTGATGTTGGCTTGAATTTGCCATCCTCCTACATCAGCCTTAAAGCTGCTGGGATTGCAGGCATGGGCCAGTGTGTCTGACTTGAATTCATTTATTAATGCTGTTCATTTTACTGAATTACATTTCTTTCAGTATGATAGTAAAAGTACTATTTCGCAATATGAATGAGGAAAATAAATCTAAAATTTGTTATGAGTATTAAAAGATAAAAATGTAAGATTATTTGGTCTTTGAATTGTTTTAACCATTACTCTTTTTTCTGAAAAATTTATTTTTTGTGTTATCTTGGTTTTTTTGCAGGGCCCAGTAAATCCTTTAGGGCCACCCGTACCCCATGGACCACATGGTGTCCCAGGCCCCCATGGGCCTCCTGGGCCTCCAGGGCCTGGAACCCCAATGGGACCATACAACCCTGCACCTTATAATCCTGGACCACCTGGCCCAGCCCCTCAGTAAGTATTGCATTTGGTTCTGGGCTTTTCCATAAAGATGGAAGGTTTTAGGAAATTGTATTTTATGTTGCTTTTCTTTTCAGTGGTCCTCCAGCTCCATATGCTCCCCAGGGGTGGGGAAATGCATATCCACATTGGCAGCAACAAGCTCCTCCTGATCCAGGTAAAGAATAACATCATTTTTTGTGCTATCTGCACAAAAATACCACCCCTTGTTACAGTCTTAAATTTTCTGTGGTTGATTCTGCATTGTTGTGTGCATTATATTCATACTAATTCAGCAGAATGTTAGTCACCGCTTCTACCACAGTGTATAAGACATGAAATAACCCCTGCTTTCATTAAACTTTTTGGATTTTCTCTACTTCTAAATGGATAGGGTGCTAAAAGCCAAAAAACTATAGAAAGAAATACAATGTCTTAGATATTAGATACCAGTACTGTCAGATGTTGCTAGTGAGTTAATTGTCATTTTTTTCCCCAAAAAATGTTATTTAAGGATCTAATAATAGTGTTAAATACTTTGGTTTTAAACTTCCAAGTTCTCAAATAAGCTTATATAAACTGTCGTGTATTTATATATTTAAATAACTGCATGCTGAAACTCTAAATTAGTCTCTCATTCAAATCTGAATTTATATGTGCATTCTAGTCTCTTGGATCCTGTCTTATCCCGTACTTTGCTTTCCATATTGGTCAAACAGGTCAAACAGTGTTACATGAAACCATGTAACACTTGCAAATGATTCCTTTGGATTTTTTGTTTGGTTGGTTGGTTGGTTGGGTTTTACCACCTGCTTTACCTACCTTTTGAACTTTTTTGCTGGAGTAGTTCAAAAGAAGGTATCCTGACTTATGGAGTGTGTCTTTATGCACATAGTATACTTATTAAAAGAAAAAACCCAAAGTGACTTAAATGAATTGTTTGATTAAACATTTTGGAGATTGAATGTGCCCCTCTTTAACAGTCACCAAAATCACAGCTTTTACCCATTTAAGGAACAAATTCAGTTGTGCTAGCATCTGGTTGTGCAAAGATATGTTTATGTTCCAAAACTGAAGAACACACTCCTGTTGTAAGTGGTACTATGATGGAAGGGTTTTTTTTTTTTACACAGGGTACAGGTGAAGCATAATATATGAAAAAAATATATTGGGATGGTATGACTATAAAGGAATGGTCAAGAGTTTGAGCAGTTTAAGGGGCAGATTTATATTCTGCAACTTGAATCTCAGCATTGTACCTATGAGCACTGTTTGTAGATAGCATGATTGAGAAAAATAATGGGAATAAGAGTAAGTGATCTATCATTGTCTCAGTTTCCCACTTGGAATTAATAATAAAGTCTACTGGAAACCCGGATCCAAGAATATGGCTTCCAGGATTGCCTTTGGTAGATAAGTAACCCATTTACCTGAAAGATGATGTCTAGTTGGCCTAACTTAGGTTTATCAAATCTTTACTGAGTCTCTGGGTTAGATGTTGCTTTTATTAGACTTAGAATTCTATAATAGTTTACTAAACTCTAGTAGACTTAGAATTCTATACTAGGGACTGGAGCGGTGGCTCAGCAGTTAACAGTGCTTACCTGGCATGCGCAAGGACGTGGGTTCAAACCCCGGCACTACAGACACAATGAAGTGTCAGAGCAATGAAAGCCACATGAAAAACTAAATAAAATTGATTCTCTCTCTCTTTAAAAAAGAAAGAATTCTATATTTTAACTCTCTGTATTTTCTAATCTAAAACATTTTCTATAAAAATAATGATCTGGTTACATAATTGTATAGTGGTCAAGAATGTAGACTACAAACTTAAACAGTACTAGTCCTATAACTTACTTGTGAGATATCAAAGATGTTTTTGAACCACTTTAAACCTGTTTTCTTGCCAGCAAAATGATAACAAATGAATGGATGTTACGTTGAATGAATAGTTTTCAGTACATATTAGGTATGTGTAACTGTGAGACTGGTTTTGTCTTAATGATTCATTCATGAAGAAGTGTAAGTATTGCTTCCTAAAGTTTGTCTTATCTGCCTGGCGCTGAGGCGGGAAGATCACTTGAACCCAGGAGTTCGAGACCAGCCTGGGCAACAGAGCAAGACCCATCTCAGAAAAAAAAAGTTTGTTCTATCTTAATTTCTCTATCCAGACATTATGTCAAATATTTGTATTTATTAGTTGAAATGCAGATAGTCACACTTGAGGCATATAACTGTCCAATACTGGAAAGTGGTACATTGAGCACTCGAAAAAGGTTTGGAGGATAATGTGTATAGCACCTTGTAATTTTATTTTTCTAGAAAAAAATTTGTTAAATTTTGTGCACCTTTATTAAGCAGCAGAGGACTGCTACATTAAATGAAGCTGAATAAATTACTTATAGATACCAACTCTAGCTAAGGAAATAATACTAATTGCAGATACAAACTATTATAGATACCTAATACTATTAATGTAGCATTTTTAATATATTATAAAGGACAGACTCATAGGAAGACTTCTGTTGGGTGACCAAGAGTCCTCACACTTTTCACATATCAGTTGATTTGTGAGGGGTGCGTGAAGGTGAGCCAAATGCATAGGAAACTGATGCCCAAAGACCTAATCAACAGCATAGTGATTTCTGAAAAGTATAAGGAATTTGTTGTAGCTAGAACTTGAGTACAGGAGGGTGGGTATTGACAAAAGGGAGAGATGACACTAGTATAGAAAGGATAAGCCAGGAGATTCATATAGAGATGTTGAATGATGCACTAAAAAAAACTTTGATCATCCTAAAGATTATAGATAATAAATGAATTTCACTTGGGTTAGTAACATCAAGTTTATGGCAGCTACTGTGAAATAGATGAAATGTGGTTGATCTATTTTTTAAAATTTATTTTTTCATGGAAAACGCAAGACATAGATCATAGTTCTAAAATAATTGTTCTCTTCTTATGCACATTGGTCCCTAGAAATCTTTTCCTTTAGTCATCTGCCACATAGAACTGTTACTTTTGAGCTAAACTGTTTTGAAAAAGCAATGGTACCAGATGGTTTGAGACAAAGCATTGGACTTTGAGCTTTGGATCCAAATTCATATCCCAGTTCTGCTCACTTAATTTTGTCACCATGAAAGTTAATCACTAAGCCTCAGTTTTCTATAATACAAGATAATGGAAATAATGAGAAAATTTGAAAGTTTCCATTTACTTCTTATTGTTGATGTCTGGTTGATTTTGGAATCTGTTTGTCCTGTCTGTTAGAAAGCTGTGTCTGTGTGAGAGAGAATGGAGATGTTAGGGATTTTGTATACAAATGTTGAACTTGTGTTTATTAATTCTAGCAAAGGCAGGAACGGATCCAAATTCAGCAGCTTGGGCTGCGTATTATGCTCACTATTACCAACAACAAGCACAGCCACCACCTGCAGCTCCTGCAGGTGCACCAGCTACAACCCAGACTAATGGACAAGGTAACTATGGTAACTAAAGATTTTGTTTTGTTTTGAAAGTCAAAACTTGGTGTTCAGAATTATGTATGAAATATGTACCTGTGTAATACCTCAAATTTCTAACACTATTCATTTATAACTTCTGTAATAAGACTTCACTTACTCAATTAAATAAGTTACTTTGAAGTAATTTTAAACTTTTATGGAAGTCATAAAAACAGAATCAAGAACACCCAGATAGCCAACCAAGCTGTTAATGTTTTGGTTTTGTTTTGTTTTCTGAGAGGAGGACAGAGAGAGAGAAAATTAGTTTTTCACACAGCTTTCATTGCTCCGACACTTAGTTGTGTACTTGGGTGCTGGGGTTTGAACCTGTGTTCTCATGCATACCAGGCAAGCGCCGTAACTGCCAAGCCACCTCACCAGCCCCCCAAGCTGTTGATGTTTTATCCCCATCTTTTCCATTACCATCTTTCATATTTGTGTCCATATCCTTTGTCATTATTTCAGAAAAGAACTATTGAAAGTTAAACTGTAGACATGCCACTTTATCCTTAAATATGTACTTTCCAAAAATTAATAATCATCATAGAGCCCTGAAAATCCGTTTCCCAACGTTGAACTATCATTACTGTCCCAATATGCAGACTTTATTTAGATTTCACCAGTTGGCCCAATATTTTCTCTCCTGATTCAGGATCTCATCTGGTAACATAAAACATATATAGGTGTCAGGTCTGTTAAGTCTCACCGGTCTGAAATAGTTCCTCATTCTTTATTTTTTTTTCTCTTTCATATAATGAAGAGTTAACACTGTTTTATTAAATGATTGCCAATCTAGGTCCCTTTGACCTTTTCTATTTTGAAGGTGGGTTCTCGCTGTGTTGCCTAGGCAGGTCTTGAAAACCTGGGCTCAAGCGATCCTCCAGCCTCAGCTTCTCGAGTAGCTGGGATTACAGGTATGCACCATTGTGCCTGACCTGTTCAACATGTTCTTGTGACCATAAAGTGATGCTTACTTGACAGGAAAGACTTAGCAATGATGAAGTGATGCTATTCTTTCCTTATTATATCAGGAATCATAAAGTGTTTAAATTTAAGTTCCATACCTGGTGATAGTAACCTTGATTGTTTGGTCATTGATGTGTGTTAAGTTTTTGTGCCTTATCACCATTTTTTTCTGAAAATGAGTATTTTCTGAGGCATTGTACTGAGATTATGCAGTTCTTTGTCAAACTTTTACCTATCGAACTTAGCCTTCATTAATAATTCCTGCTTTAACTATTGGCATGGTGATGTTTTTGTTTCCATAATTGCATATTTATTAGTTGGTATTTTACCATAAGAAAGCTTTCACTTTTTATTTCTTTATATGAGTATTCCTGTTTTATCCAGTATTTTTTAAGGATTCCTGATTTCCTTTTAATAAAGGATGGCATTCCGAAACCAAACTGAATACACTTACTGCTACTAGGTGTTATTACTTGTAGCTCCTTTCAGCAAACAAAACTAGGAAATATCTGGCTGTGGTGGTACACACCTATAATCCCAGCTACTTAAGAGGTTGGGGTAGGAGACCAGCCTATGCAATTTAGCAAGACTTTGTGTCAAAATAAGAAGGGCTAGGGTTGTAGCTTAGTGGGTACATCCAGGGTTCAAACCCTTATATTACCAAAAAGAAAAAACTAGGAAGTAATATTTAACACTTAGAATTTCTTTCTAGTGTTTTCCCTATTCATACTTAGAAAGGGTGAGAAACCTGTTATTTCCTCAGTATATTTTCTTCTTTGACTCATGCATAATATAACCAGTCTTATCTGTTCAACACTTGTATCTCCGGCCATCTTGTCTTTGGCACCAGCAGGGACAACATAACCACACAGCAACTCCCTCCTCCCTCGCTGCTCCCATCATAGGCCACTGCCAATTCCTCACCCAAGAAACAGAAGGGAAGGCCCCAAACTGCCTTTGAAAACTTTAATGTTTTTTGTTTTTCTTTTAACAAGGAGATCAGCAAAATCCAGCTCCAGCTGGACAGGTTGATTATACCAAGGCTTGGGAAGAGTATTACAAGAAAATGGGTACGTTACATATTTAAATATGTTTTTAATTAAATTGAAGCACTTAGTAGACATGCATTAGAATGTTAGAAAAATTTTTATAAGTGTTTTTATTTATATGATTTTGATTCATTAACTTTTAATATTGAGGGGAATAATGGACAAAATTCTTTCTCAGATAACTGGACTTAACAGACATCAAAGCCAGTACAAATAATAATTCTTAAATATGACGTAGAGCTATAGCTCAGTGGTAGAGTACTTGCCTAACGTGCAAAAACCATGGGTTTCATCCCTAACACCACCCAAAAAAAAAAAATCTTAAATTTGTGGTTATATAACAAGGAAATGCATTTCTAATCAGTTGTTAATTGTAACTAGAAATTTCCTCACTGGTATATATATATATGACTTGCTATGCTTTTGTCAAAAACCAGTTGTATTTGTGAAGTTAATTTCAGAGCATCAAAAAATATTGGTTGCATGTGGTATAATTTTTGCTGCAAGATAAGAAGGAAGGTCTGGGGATGTTGCTCAGTGACAGAGCACTTGCCTAGCATGCACAGGTCCTGGCTTTGGTCCCCACCTTCACAAAAAATAAATAAACATGGTAAATAAAGATTTAGGAAGTAATCTTCAGAGCTAGAGCAGTGGCTCAGCAGTGCAGCATTTGCCTGGCTTGTCCAAGGATGCAGGTTTAAAACTCCAGCACCACATACACAACAAAGTGTAAGAACAATGAAAGCCACATGAAAAACTAAATAAAATTGATTCTCTCTCTTAAAAAAAAAAAGAAGAAAGAAATCTGCAGTGACAGAGGAAGTGAATTACTTAAATAACATTTGCATGTATGGAAAAAGGGAAAGCAAGTCAATTAGTAAAGACCATTTTCTTTAGTAACTGTAGGATAGAACATGTACAGCCACATGCCTAGCATAGTGATAGATACTAAGAATGCAATTGTGAGCATAACAGGAAATCTGACCTAATAAAGGATATAGTTGTTAATCAAATAATTTGCAAATGTATTACTGCACACTGCTGTGCAAAGGATAAGAGCTGATATCTCACTTGTACAGATTGGGAAACAGATCACATGCAAGTTAGTGATACAACCAGAATTTTACTTCCCAGAGGGTCTGATGAGCCCCCAAGCCTGTCTCCCAAATTTGTTTTTTAGAAACAGTTGGAACCTGGTATTGTAGACAGTTATTTTTCAGATGCCTTTATTCTTTAACTCATTTAAAAGTAACACACCTGTAGCACAGCTAGTTGTCAAAAATGAAAATCATAAATTAAAGGCTAAATAGATAAACTGGCATAGAAAAAGGTTGAATTTGCTGTAAGATGGTCCGTTTATGATTTTCGATTGTAAATTTCACAATGTTTTCTTTGCCAAAGAATGTCTTTCTTTGCAAAAAAAATTCATCCATAAGGCTGATAATCTTTTGGTGTACCTATCCTTAAAAGATTTCTGCAAAACTGATTCCTAGTTGGTTGGTTGGTTTTATGGTACTGGGGATTGAACGCGGGGTGTCTCACAGGCTAGGCAAGTGCTCTACCATTCAGTTACCTCTCCATCCTTTTTTTTTTTTTTTTGGAGGCAAAGTCATCTCATGTTGCCAAGATTAACCTCAACATGCAATCCTCTCCCTGCCTCATCCCCCCAAATCACTGAAATTGCAGACATGGGCCACCAGGTTTGGTTGGTACCTGTATGAAGAAAGATCATTTTTTCCAGTTAGAAAGACCTTTTGGGAGGGTCATGCTTGCTGTGTGTTATTCCTAAGGATGTATAAGATTTACTGATTTGTTTTTGCAACCTAACATCTCAGACACGTCTACAACAGCTAAAGTTGTGTAGAAAGAAATTTTTAAATTTTACTTTAAAAAATATATTCTTATAAAGGTTTGACCAAATAATTTATTGTATGAACTGGGATACTTCTGAGAATGAATAGGAATTCTGCAAATTATCATACTCTGGCAACACAGTGATTAGGACCCATATCCACCTTAAATTTAATAACTTCACCATTTTAAAGATTTGACCAGGTTGAGTTTAAGTACATTAGTTCCAATTTGTATTTTCACAGCATCTAATATGTTTCAGATATGTTCCTATATTTTTATCAGGTGGGTAAAAACAAAAGTCTTATAATGATTTAACAATTACTGGGAAATGAGTGATTTCTGTGCTTTATTATAACCTATTGTTTGCAAATTTACCACTAATAAGGTTTGTGCTGAGTTTTATATTTTACATGTCCAAAATAAGTGAGTACATTGAATTCTAGTCTTTACTATTTTATTAAGGGGAGACATTTTCACTTGCCCCCTTCTTTGTTGTTTTTTAAAGACAGAATGTGAGGGGCTGGAGTGATGGCTCAGCAGTTGCTGCACTTGCCTGGCATGCGTGAGGATGCAGGTTCAAGCCCTAGCACCACATACACAACAAAGTTTCAGAGCAGCAAAGCCCACTTGAAAAAACAAAAATTGATTCATTCTCTCTCTCAAGCGCGCGTGCACACACGCACACACAAACTCTCTCTCATTCTCACTCTCTCACTGTCCCTCTCTATTAAAAGAAAAAAAGAATGAGAAAATTGATTTTATTTTTTCTGTCTGGCCTGTGTTAGGTCTCTGACAATTATGTATGTGGTGCTGGGGTTTGAACCCGTGTCCTCTCACATTCCAGGCAAGCGCTCCAACTGCTGAGCTACCACTGTAGCCCCCTTCCCTTTGTTTTAATTTTTCATTTACCACCATTTCCCTGCCAGTTTTGCTTTAAAATCATCGTCTTAGAGATGTTGTGTCAGATGGATTGTCTTGGATTTCTTATGTGGAAAGATAGCATAGAAATAATTAAATAGCATTATGTTTGAATCCCTCCCCTACTGCATTTTCTGTTGCTTTTCTGTAGTACTACACTGATCATACCTGTTAATTTACCTATGTGGACTGGTTGGGCCTTTTCCTCTCATGTAGATCTTTTTTTGGACAGTGTTGACGATTGAACTCAGGGCCTATAGTACGCTAGGCAAGTGCTTTACTACTTAACTACATCCCCCAGCCCTCTTGTGGTTTTGTTTTGGGCAGGAAGAGGGTATTGGGAATTGAATCCAGGGGTACTTAAACACTGAACAAAATCTCCAGCCACCTCCACTCCCCCCCTTTTTTTTATTATTTTTTATTTTGAGACCGGGGTCTTGCTTAATTAATTTTGCTAAGACAATTGAACTTGTGATTTTCCTGCCTCAGCCTCCCAAGTCAGGGATTACAGGTGTGTGCCACCACTGGCTTTTTTGTTTTGTTTTGTTGTTGTTTGGTTGGTTTTTGGGGGTGGGGTCTATGGGGTCTTGTTAATTTGCCGACGCTGCTTTTGAACTCTGCATCTGACTGGCTTATATGTAAATCTTTTATTTATTTTTAAAGAGAGAGGAACAGTGAGAAAGTTTCAATTAGCAATTTCACAATTATTTTAGAATTTCTTTATTTATTTATTTTTGCATTGGATATTGAACCTGGAGGCCTTATACATGCTAGGCAATATCTTCCACTGAGCCCCATCCCTAGCCCTTCATGTTAACTGTAAGTATTATTTATTTATTTATTTATTTATTTAAAAGAGAGAAGGACAGAGAGAAAAAGAGAATTAGTTTTATTTAGTTTTTCATGTGGCCTTTGTTCTCCGACACTTCTTGTGGTGCTAGGATATGAACGAACCTCTGTCCAAGCATTGCCATGCAAGTGCCATAACTGCTGAGCTACCGCTGCAGCCCCACCAAGTTCTTTTCTTACTTAACATCTTTACTTTTAGCTTTCCATCCAGATTTTTGACTTTAGGGGGTTTTTTTAGGGAATATTTTAGTCTGAATTTTCTTCATTTGTCTGGCTGTTTAAACATCTTGTTTTATTGCCTTTAATCTGAACATATCTGAAAAAGAAATTTAGTTCCTTTTGTGGGAATTTTTGCTGCTTTAACAAGATTTGTTTCCAGGTATGGAAGAGACATTGTGCATTTATTGCGTTTTCTACCTGAGTATTTGTTTTTTAAATATTGAGACTCATTTCAGATTGGCTTGAATTGTGTCTCCTTATAAGGTTAAAATGTTAAACTCATTTTCTTTTTTTGAAAAAAGGTACTTATGGAAGTAAAAGATAACATGAGGGCTAGAGCAGTGGCTCAGCCATCTCGGTGCTTGCCTGGCAAGCACTGGGACCCAGGTTCAAGCCCAAGCACCACGTACACAACTCAGTGTTGGAGTGACTAAGGCCATGTGAAAAAACTAAATGAAGTTGTTTCTCTCTTTCTCTGTCTGTCACACTGTCCCTCTCTTTTTTTTTTTTTTTTTTTTTAAAGATAACATGAAATTTTTTGTTGTCCAAAGAAAAGATTTTTTTATTCAAATTTTATTCTGTTTTACAATAGTGGTAGACTAGTTTCTGAAACTGTAAAGTTACCTTTTTGGCAACATCCAACAAACAACAACTTGCTGTATGTTGTGCTTCAGTAATTTTGTTTATAATTATGTTATGGATAGATCAAGTGCTTATGTGAAGGGGCAGTGAGTAGAATAACATGTTCTCTCATTTCTCCATATGCTGCCTTTGGGTGTGTGTGGTACTAGGGGTTAATCCAGGGCCTTGCACATGTTAGGCACGTGCTCTACTGCCAAGCCTACATGCCCAGCCTTTCATTTTGATATAGGGCATTGCTAATTTTCCCAGGCTGGCCTCAAACCTGTGATCTTCCTGCTTCAGCAAGTAGCTGGGATTACAAATGTGTACTAGTGCCTGGCTATTAATTTTTATTTTTATTTATTTATTTTTTTTTTAAAGAGAGAGGGACAGTGAGAAAGACAGAGAAAGGGAGAAACAACTTTATTTGGTTTTTCACATGGCCTTAGTTGTTCTAACACTTAAGTTGTGTACGTGATGCTGGGGTTTGAACCCGGGTCCTCGCACCTGCCAGGCAAGCACCGAAACCGCTGAGCCACCACTCCAGCTCCTCAATTTTTTATTTTGAAAATTTTTATACTTTCAGAAAATTGTGAAAATAGTACAACAGATAACCAATTTCTCCATTTTTAAAAAATGATCCATAATCACCTCATATATGTGGGTGCTTTGTACATGGACCATAACAAAGTTGTAGATAATTTTTCTCTAAACATACTCTGTAATGTTCATAACATACTCAGTATACTTAAATGTCATGATTTGTCCAGAAAGTCTTTTGTAATTTGTGGTTTTGCTTATTTTAGTTGGGAGCCCATTCAGTGTTGATGTATTGTGTTTGATGGTTGCATCTCTCTAGTCTCATAGTTAAGGAAAGTCATCTTGCGTAAAGAACGACCTGCTCATGAGTTTGTGTGTTTTCATTGATCATCTTATTTGGGTCATTTACCAGGTTATTTTTAATAAAATTTTGTTGTGATTTGAACATACCAAGTCTATATCATAAAGTGGGTTTTATTTTTTTTTTCATAAATATTCTTTTGAGGACTTGGGTTTCAAGACCAATAGTATAACAGATCAATCTAGATGGATAACAAAACAAAATATAGTCTTCTTTTTTTTTTCACCCTCTGTTCATCATCACTTCCAGGGCACCAACCAAAGGCTTATAGACTACTTTCTTGAAGTACTCTTGAAACTTATTCAGAACAATAGCAGTTTATTAACTCCGGGATTAAGTCGAGGATTATACCTGAATCTTTACTTTTACTTAAGGCTTTGTGGATTTGGCAAGTTTTAGTTTTTAATTAAATGGTGGTGTCTTCTAGAACTGAAATCATGATTAACATAAGATAAAAGGTTTTTGTTTGTTTGTTTTAATGTAAGGGTAGCTTTCAAAGCTAATGAATATTTCACATGAGAGGAACAGTTCTGACCCTCTTATCCTCTGTTTTGTCACTATAACCTGTACTTACAGTGGGTATGATTTTTTTAATTAAAATTTAGGGGGTATTTTTTAGGTCAACAAGGGCAGACACAAGATTATTCAAGGCTTGGGAGGAGTATTACAAGCAAGGTGTTGTTTTTATTAGAAACAAGATTCTTTGGGGGCTTTTTTAGTTATGGTTGCAGCAACAAAAGTTCTGTTTTCTTAAAGGTCAAGCAGTTCCTGCTCCCACAGGGGCTCCACCAGGTGGTCAACCAGATTATAGTGCAGCCTGGGCTGAGTACTATAGACAACAAGCAGCCTATTATGCCCAGACAAGTCCCCAGGGAATGCCACAGCATCCTCCAGCACCTCAGGTATAATAAATTTACTAATTTGTTGATTTTTTTTTTCACTCCAATTGTTTGCTGCATGTGTGCTGTTTGTCTTTTTGGGACTGTTTACCTTTTTAATTTTCATCTGGCAAAATATAACTGATGTTGTATATTGTTTGGGTTTTTGTTTTTTGGTTTTTGTTTTTAATCTTTATGGCATCTGAGTGCTGTATATATTTCTACAATGCCTTTGATTTTAAAATAAATTTTCTTCCCCCCCCAGGGATTTGCAAATCATGCAAGAAGCCACCACCATTTATATTAACCAATTTTTCTTTCTTAAAGGATTCACTCCTGACTTAGCTCCATTTAAAGGATTTTCTTTAACTTTTTGTGTATTTCTTATGTATCTCTTCTGCACAGGGCCAATAATAAGAAGTGGACAATACAGTATTTGCTTCATTGTGTGGGGGAAAAAAACCTTTGTTAAATATATGGATGCAGACGACTTGATGAAGATCTTAATTTTGTTTTTGGTTTAAAGTAGTTTTTTTTTTTGAAAATGTACAAAATATCTATCACTAATGATAGGAGGTTAATATTTCTGTGTAGAAATGAAAATTGGTTTGTTTTTAGTATTTAGTGTAGATGTACACATTCCAGCAAATGTATTTGCAACTATTATGTGGTCAATGCTTTGTGATATAAATGTACTTTTTCAATGTATACTTTCACTTTTAAAATGCCTGTTTTGTGCTTTACAATAAATGATATGAAACCTCCTGTGTCGGTAAGTTGGATATGTGGGTATTTAAAGGATTCATAATTTCTTAGCAGTGATAAGATACATATACACAAATATGTAAGCTTTCCCCATGAATTATTGAGTTTTTAAACACTGGCATGTTTTTTCCCCCTGCAGTATAGTGGTAGATTGGAGACTTTTCCATTTATTGTATTCGGCTATTTCAGCACAAGAAATCCTGATATCTTCATTTTTTTTCCTTCTGTTTGATTAAAAATTGCATGTGTGTACAATGATCTTTTGGCATACTTCCATTGCATTAACAGTGAAATTTCCTTTTATACATGACCACTGTTTCAGACCTGTACTGCTGCTATAACAGTTAACCTTTCTGTTCTTAATTTGATATTTACTTGATTTCCAAGACTGTTTCAGCATAACTAATTTTAAACAGTTTTCAGATAGTGAATTTGAGTAGTCTAATGAGTTTTCTTCATGTAAAGCAACTCTTTCGATGTATATAATATTAGTGTGTTTCTTTCTAAATTTAGGGTAGAAAAGTGAATAGTATGCAAAAAGTATAGTTACATTGCATCTGCCATTGAAACATAATTGGGGTATGGAAACGTTCAAGCCTTTTTCTTTTTTTCTCTTTTTTTCTTTTTGCAGTATAGATAAGCTTTGTTTTGTAAATGCACAAGTCCAATCATTGAATCAACTTAATTTTTTATGTACTTGAAATCATTTTATTACTCTTAACACTCATGCTGAAGTTCTGATATTTTGTTGAAATCCATTGTTTTACTCTTTGCATATTTGTTGGCTCTTTGCATATTTATAGACTACATGCAAATACAGTCTGTCTTGCCATTGTCTGTTGAAGTGCAGGTTTGATCCAGCCAGTATAGAACTAGCTCTGTAGGGGTGAGGAGGACTGTGCTGTGTATCATCCTTGATTGTGTTCCTTCAAGGAGCATTGCACTGTAAGTACATCAGAATGACAAATTGATGAACTGCAACAGTATCTTTTTGTCAATGTTCCACATAATGCAAATGCCATATTTTGTGTGAATATTATGTTGGAATACAGTGCTAATATCTTGGAAAACCATAATTGCTTAACATAGAATAATACATAGTTCTGTTTTTTTTAAGTGAGCTTAATGGGTAAGTATTTTTTATATGCTTTAGCTATAGCTAAAGAAAACTTGATCATTAAAAAAGTTGAATAGTATTACTCACTGGTGCTCCTAAAATATTGTTTTTCAGTGTAAAATATGCATATCTTATTAATATGAAAAACTTGAAATGTTTAAGACAAGTGGTTTTCAGTTTGCAAATAATAAGCAATGTAGCACTTCTAACACCATAAATATTTTCTGTCCTTGGTGGGGAGCACCATTTGTTGTTTGGAGTATACTTTGAAGGAAGATGTACAAAAACAAAATGTTGAGATTACCTATAGGGTAGAAAATAGCAGTACAGTATTGTAGATATTGAAATGTTTTTCATTGTTTTATATAACCTAGAGTGACATCCTTTACCCTTATTTAGATATGGATGTGTAGTACTGGTTTGAAGTTTAATAGTTAAGGAGTTAGTTATCTGTTATCTCTTAAGAGTGTAGGG
Organism: Aplodontia rufa; assembly: GCA_004027875.1. Taxonomy (NCBI): domain Eukaryota; kingdom Metazoa; phylum Chordata; class Mammalia; order Rodentia; family Aplodontiidae; genus Aplodontia; species Aplodontia rufa. The sequence continues at coordinate 24,929 of PVKS010016616.1, forward strand.
TATTGACATGAACAGTTTCAGTATTTTGCATGATTCTGTTGTATAGATGATCTTTTAGGAAAGTGGTGGATTTATTAATTAAAACTGAAGAATTAGTTTAGATGGATTCAGTATCATAACTCACAAATTGGAGGCTGTTGATTTTGATTCATTTAAGGTTTAAAATCTTTATTAATTGCAAACAGTGCAATTATTTATACTTCACAGTGCCTTCCCAGACCTTCCACCTTAGGTTCTGCTGCAAAAAGCAACAGGTAAGCACAACCTAAGGACATATATAAATAAATATTTCAGTACATTAATGTTGTCCCTGTGAGGTTTTTGTGGTTGTGTACTCAAAAGCAGTCTGCTGCTGCTACCCCAAAATGTATTTTGTTATGTTACCATTTTAACGGAAAGTCTGTTAAGTTGTTCAAGCAACTGTGTACATTTCTGGGTAATGTTTTTTATTTTACTTTTTTTAAATAAAGCAAAATAATGAGTAGAATGCTGCTATAACTGATCTAAATGCAAACCTTTTTGCATTTTCCCCCCCAATTTAAAATTGTTAGTTAAGAAAGGACAATTACATAGTTTTGAAGATTTAGGAAATCATTTGGTCAGAAACTTCAACAGCCTTCACAATATGTTTATATTATTGACAGGACATTTTTCTTTGCCCTCCAAAGCTATGGTTCCTTTTATTTTCTTTTTTCTTCATTCTTGAATTACAGTAATTCAGTAAGAACATGGGGCAGTTTTACTGTTTTTTTCTTAGACAAATGTTTTCATGTCTTAAATATGCTGAAAGGAGGAAATTATGGAGTACTGGCAGTATGTTTTGATAAAAGGCATGTGCATCAGTGAAATGTTAACTGTATAGCAAATAACTTTTCATAATCTGTGTAGCAACCAGTGTTTTTCTGACTTAGAATATTTTAATAACTGACGCTGCATTTATTTTATTTTTGCCAGTTTAAAATGTTTGTGTGTTCTTATAGATGATTTTAACTGGTACATATTTTGAGTTAAGATGAATGTATTAAAGCAGCATCATACCAGTTTTGTTTATTCAATTTCTAAAATGTGCTGATCCTTTTAAAACTCCTGCTTATCTCTACATCAAAGAAAAATGTTCAAAAATACTGCCTTCATTTTCACACACAGTGCTGAAGATTCTGCAAGCACCAAATCATAGCTCATAAAATCAGGTCCTGAGATAGTTACCCATAAAGAGGAATCCTTTGAGTGTATGCCATTGGTGAGCCGATGAGCATGGACCATAGAAGGGCTCAATGTAGAAGGTAAAATTGGCAAATCATAATTGAGAAATATGAAATGTATTCCCATACATAATATGGTATAGGGTGTAATGTACCTGCTTTTGATCACTTTTCATTTTAAAGTGCTATTCACTTGATCTTAAATGTTCCATGAACTGTTAAATTTTTTTAAGTTATATAGTTACTGCACCACATTTATGCTTATGTGTGTTTCCATAGTCAATGCTAGTACGTTAAAATTGGTAATATAAAAGGGGCTCTTTCGACCTAAGATTAGCCAGTCAAGTTTTGTTTGGTTAGTTGTAGTCTGCATTTTTATAAAAGAAAATATAGATGAATGCTAATAGATATTGGGGCATTGTTTCTATCTCATGAGAATTTTTTAATTCGTTACCATAAGCCTTCACTGATAAACATTTTTTAATGGCACTAATCTTATTGTAATTTTGAAATAAAGGCAAAGCAGAAAAGGTGAGCTAGTTGGTTTGAAATGCAATGGATATTAGCTGTGGTAGAAAAAATGTTTAGATTGAATTTTAATTGATTTAGTACTTGAGCAAAAACTTGACTTTTTTAAAGACATCTATCTAAGTGTGGTAATAACAGAATTCTTTGGTTTGATGTTTTTGTTTTTTTTTTTTTTTTTTTTTTTTTAGAAATAAGTATAGTTTTTTAATTAATGAAAATGATTTAATACTGAAACTAGTGATTTGAAACTAGTTGTTTATTAGTGTTGTAAAATACATCCTTATATCTTGGTAGTTAATTCATAATGGCAGGTTTGGTTAGGTATGGCAGACAGAGTAACTTAGAAAAAGGAGTGTATTACTAAGTAACATTTCATTTATTTGGATTTTCTGCCAGTAGAACCTTCTACCTAGAAAGTTATCTGTTGTCTAGAATAATGATATAGTTTACTAATCAATGAGGATGTCTTATTTTTTTCTGCAAATTCTGCCTCATTTTAAAATGCTTTTTAACAATACCTAGTTAAAGATAATTTTGAGTCTGAAAATAACCTTAACTTTTTGTTTAAACAGTCACTTGATTTTTCTTACCACAATAAAACTTCTGAGGGATTTTTAAATTGGTGCCTTTAAAAAGCACATAAATCCCAGGGTTTTATTTTCTTCACTAGTACCCCTAAAGAAATCTCTTAAATGTATTTGCGAATATATATATATATATATTTTTTCTTATGCATGCTCGATGCATTTTCGTCCTGAGAAAAGTGTTCTCTACAGAAACTACCCGTGTGTAAAAAGAAGATTGGCTTAAAATGGCTACTGTGATGGGAACAGTGTCTTAGGGAGATGCAGCTTGGACTTGAGGTAAATTGAACACTTTACAAACTGTGGTTTAGAGTTTGCTTTAATGACATTGTATGTAAAAGGTTACATGGCTTGCTGTAATTTGTATTCATTATGGTCTCAATAAAAAAATTAATGTACCTTCATGAATTTTAAGGGAGTACTTTGTCTCTTTTATACATATAATACTTAGTTAAAAGAATTTATAATACTTAGTTAAAAGAATTTTCATTAAAGGATTATTGTGAGAAAACATTCGGGAGGGGTTAAAAATTCTAGTGATGAATGGTAAACATTTTTGTACAAGTCTTCAAAAGAAAGAAAGGCCTTTTTTCTTTAATGTACAAGTTACTTTATTATGAGCTTACATTGTAAAGTAAAATTGTCTTCCAGAAAATTAAAATATAAAAACAATTTGATAATAGAACATGATAGCTAGTTATTTACAAACATTACTATTTTGAATTGAAGACTTTTTCCTAAGTCTAATCCTTTTAGCTCTTGAAACCTTCAATTATGTTGAAGATGCTTTCTCCTGCATGAACTTTTGATATAAAGTTTTCTCATTAAAATATAATTTGTTTAGGCAAGATCACAACAAATTTTGCTTTAATAGTTTGGCTATAACACACATTTGAAAAATACGTTTAAATACTCAGAACAATGTATAGGCAGTGATTTCTATCAGATTTTGTCTGGTGATTGTTTTCTTTAGTCTTTAATTTTTGTTTTTCTCCTTGCTTCCCCTTTCCTATGAAAAGAGTGATCTTTCTCCCCCTCAGTGTATCTGCTTCAGGAAGACTTTGAAAGTAAAACATTCAGAATTATATTTCTAAGAAAAAAGCCAGCTCATCATTCCAAATTAGTTGTCTACACTACTGCAGACTAATTTTAGGTGTAAAAGCTCACAAATGACAATTCTTCCATGCAAAATAATGTTTACTTTTTAAAAAAACAAACCTACAAGAAAATATACCACCTTTGTGATTGGGTTCTGACAGGATAATTGGATCAATTTGCCATCCCCCACATAAATACATTTTTATTGACTGATACACTTCATAATATGTTGATAAATCTGATGCTCAGTTGAAAAAGAAGAAAATATTCTTCAGATGAGCCTGTTTTTTGAAGACTTATGTAAAGGAATTAAGTCAACATAGTGGTACTTCTGTTTTTCCAGTTTGGCACTGCCACAGAAGATGGATGTGGTAAGAAATAGTAAGTTGGAGATAAAGTTCCAAGTTGAGAAGGAACCCTAGTAGTCATCAGCTGAAAAAGAGAAAAGAAAAATGATTTTTTTAAGGAAAAAAATTTAAATAAAGTAAAAGATTAAAAGATGATTAATTCTTACTTTCAATGGTAAGAATACAGGTACTAGCTGCAGAGCCTTTATTGTTGACTGCTTTACACATATACTCTCCTCCATCTTCTGGGAAAGTTTCTGGTAAGTAAAGGCAGTAAGTTTCTCCTCTTTCAATATATTGATAGTCTTCTCCATCCTGCAGTATTTCTCCTTCAAACCACCACGTAATTTGTGGCTTGGGCTCTCCTATTACTTTAACAGTAAATCTAACTGGCTCACTATCTACAACTGAAGTGTTTTTTAGAGGCTTCTTGAACCATGGAGCTCCAGATCTGGTTTGCTCTTCATCTTCAATAGTGGAGCCATTCATGATGCTACCCTCTTCTTCTTCCTCCTCTTCTCTTTTCTATAGTGAAATAAGTGCATTCAGGTTGGCAGTTTACACTATCAGTATTTACAAAGCAGTGGTTTAGTAATAGGATTTTGAAGTTAAAAGTAAAAAGAATATGTTTGTTATAAAGTATGTAAGCCTGGTACCTTTTGCAGTGCTGCATCAATTTCTTTTTGTTCAAACTGCATTCGCAGAAACTTTTGCTCTTCAATTCTTCTTTGTTGTTCTTCTTCTCTTGCCTTAGCCATTTGTTCAAATCTTGCTTTCATATTCACTTTATGAGTAAATGGAGCCTCACTTTTTATTGCAGGCTTTATGTCAACATCTTCTTCCTTCAAGAGAAAGGACCAAGAATAACAATTGCTTGTTTTATATAAACCAAGAACTAAAGTATTAATAGTTTGTATAGACACACAGAGTGATTTGGATGATTGGTACGCATGTTTGAACTATCCCTGCAGATATACTGATTTTTACTGTCCTCTTGTTCAGGAAAGTTTATGGTTAGATCAGTAAAGCATGCTTTATTTGTGCTTGTTTTCCAGTACTGGAAGTTGAACTGTAGCTTTACCACTGAGCTACACTCCCAGCCCTTTATATTTCTTGTCTGGGTCTTGCTAAATTGCTGAAACAACTTCTTGTCCTCCTGCCTCCGCCTCCCAAGTTCCTGGGTTTAAAGCATTCACCACCATGCTCAGCAAAGTATTCTTGATTATAATCCTTTTCTCCCTGTATAAAAGATCACACAATGTCATCAGGATCCTGGCCTATTTATTTGCCCAACGAACTCTGTTCATTTTTGATAGTACCTTAGTACAGGTACATTTGACTCCATGGTTTCAAAAATAAATATAGTTAGCTCTTGGTTTAAACAACTCAGGCATTTGCGAATCTATCTGAAAACCATTTAACAGTACTACTGTGGGTACCACAGCAAACTAAACTTGTGAAAACAGCTGTAGGTTAGTTGGGTAAAAAAACTTCTTGGTCTGTGGGGTTTCACATAAGTCTGAGTTGTTGCACCTTGTTCCAATGAAAGAAGTAGGAAGTAAAAGTTGGGTAGTTTTTCTAGGCTTGAGTCAATTTTTATTAGATGTAGGAAAGTCTTAAGACATAAGACAAACTTAATTCTGTTTATTAAATCAAGGATATTATGGCACAATAGGAAGCTAGTGTACAATAACTGCTATTCTAACTAGATCCCATTTAAGAATTTGCCTCCCGTATTTCAGAACAAAAATAACTTTGAAAAAGTAAATTTTTTTTTTTTTTAAAGAGAGGGACAGTGAGAGAGAAACAACTTTAGTTTTTCACATGGCCTTATTTGCTCCAACACTTAATTGTGTACGTGATGCTGGGTTTTGAACCCAGGTCCTCGTGCTTGCCAGGCAAGTGCTGAAACTGCTGAGCCACCGCTCCAGCCCAAGGAAATTCTCTTGAGTGGAGAAAAATGTATGAACATCCAGTTAAATACAAATGTCATTTCTTGAACCCCTGAAAAGCCAGTTTCTTCTCTACATACAGTGTACGTACAGTGCATTGACACCCCCCAGCACTGGTAGCCAATACATTTTCTTTGTGATACAATGAAGCATTAAAAAAAAGTTTTAGGGTAGATAGTGTACTAGGTGAATGGTATTGCTATAGGAGCTGGGATGGAATTCTTTGGGGAAGTATACATAAATGAGGCCTTGAAAGACATGTCAAACATTTTATGAAGGAAGAAACTAGACATGATCAGATTTTGAAAATAAGGCTGGCTTTGAACTTGGAATCCTGCCTCGGATTTACAAGTGTGCACCACTACTCCCAGCCCCACTTTTAAGTTGATTGCATTCTACCAAAATTATGCTAAGTAGGTCTTTAAAATTTTTCAGGGGCTGGAGCAGTGGCTCATAGGTCATAGCACTTGCCTGGCATGTGCAAGGATGTGGGTTCAAACACCAGCACCACATAAGATGACAGTGTTGGAGCAACAAAAGCCAAATGAAAAACTAAATAAAAATAAAACTGATTCTCTCACAGTTTCTATTTTTAAAAAATTTAAAACTTTCAATGACCTTTATTTCAGGAAGGGATTTCAATGTCCTTTGCAGGAAGTACTGTTAACATCCTGATATTGAGAGTTCGTTCAGTCGTTCCTAATCTCACATTCAAGAGCCAGTAATAGCAATAAAATAAGGAATCACCTACCTTATTTCCCTTGCCTACATATTTTGTCAGGACAGACGACTCCTCAGGTTTTATTGCCATTAGCAACACAAGTACAAGCTGGTTTATCTTCTGTGGATAGAATTATCTCAACTGATTTTATTGCCGTCCTTCCAAATGCTCATTCTCCAGGATTTTATCATTCACTTCTATTTCCAAATGACTATACTATGAGGAAAGTTAATACATATAGCTCTTGCCACTTACCTAAATTTAGGACATATGTTTGACTCTTTACCTTATCCAAAATAATTTGTCCTGCCTCATCAGAACTGATTCCCCTAACATTGTCTTGTCTTCTTGCCACTCTAGCTGTAATATTAGGCTCTTCAACAACCACCTGCCCTAAAGCAAATTTTTACCCAGTTTTGTTAGAAGTGTGGTCTGCTTTTTTCCCTTGGCCCCAACTTCATTCCTTCATGCATATCTTCCAGTTCATCCATCACGATTGCAGAAATCTTTCATAAATGTAGTGTTTTTTCTGTCACAAAAATTTAATTGTTTCCCAGAAAACAGTCCCTTTTAGTTTAAAAGGCCCTTCAATAACTAGCCATAATCGACTTTTACAGCTTTGAAACTTGTTGTATAGCCCTTTGAGCCTATTTTCCTCTCCCCAAATACATGTTTGTAGTGTCTTGACTCTTCCCTCAATCTGGAGTGTCCCTGTTTACCTGCAAATTTTATGCGACCTTTACATTCAGCATAAATGTTGGCTCAGTGCTACTAAACCTAAACATAAGTTCTCTCAATTTGATCCCATAACAGATATAAGACTTTTATTAAATCGCTCAAAATAAAGTTTTCAGTCACATGTCATTTGGCTTGAAAGCATTTAACCTTCCCCAAAACAACTCAGGGCCCCCACATTACCAGCGGTTACAAATTCATTTCCCTTACCCCTGCTTCATTAACTGCTAGCTTTTGTCATCATTCAGTAATTGTTCCATCCCTCACCTCCATCTTTAGATTCTAAGTGCTATGTGAAGAGGGATGGCAAGGTTAGTCACAAAGGTAGTACCAGTGTCCAGAGCAGATCCTGCAACAGTAGGCATTCATTTTTAATGCAAATATCCAATCCCAACTTTAGTTTCAGCAATATGCAGCTAAAAAGATGTGTCCTAACATCACTCTATGATTTTAAAATCCTTTTGCATGGGCTGGGCACAGTGGCACACACCTGTAATCACAACAGAAGCCCATCTCACCTGTGCCTGCATCTTTATTACCTTTGCATTCTATGCTTGCCTCAATAATAAAGAATTGCTTATGGTTTCAATAATTTCATTCCATCCTTTTATTCAGTCTCCTCTAAAGGCTTTCCCAACTTCATACTTGTTTGCTAGTTAAATATTTGATTAAAAATGCGTTTTTAAACTTAGATTCAATATTACAGAATGGCAAATCTGGCAGGAAAAAAAAAATCTAGATCCCATGTAAATGCTGACTCCTAATCAAGAAAATATTCCTAAAGTAGGAAGAGACAGGTCAATGAGTGACTCCTTTATTTATGTATGAGGTACTTCAATTTCTTGTCATCAGAATTCTGGTTAAGGGTCCTCCACTGAGTTATTGCTGTGACTGAGGCTTTGTATGGGCTTTATAGCTGCTTCTACAAAATGTGAATAATATAGTCCAAATAATCTCTGAAGTTTAATTTGAATATACACCAGTTCTGATTGAACTAAAACACCAATATTTTAAAACTACGTTTTCTACAGGTTTTAACACTAATAAGTTTCATTTTGAAGCAATGCTAGAGTTAGGAAATATTCCAAGTCTTTTAAAATCTTTATGTGCTTTTGCTCTTTTGTTTCCAGATTATTAGATATGTTCAGCAGTTAAATATAAGTACTAAAACTAACTTCAAAGACAGTGTTGTCTGTTAAATTCATTATTGTACCATAATTTAAATACAAAAGTAATATACCTCGTGGAAGTGTTCTGCTTCTCGCTCTTTTATTTCAAGATCAATTGCTCGCCTTCTTGCTCGTTCTTCTTCTACCTTTTTCTGTATTTCTTTTTCAGACAGCTGTCCAATTTTTTCAAACTTGCTTTTTAGGTTTTTAGCTTGAATAGAGCCACTTCTTTTTAATTTGATTAATTCTTCATATTCACTGCTTAATCCAAAGGTTTCATTTTCTTCCTCTTCCTTCAGAAAATTATTTTTATATGTTGAATATCAGCAAATTACAGTTTTCCCCCTCCCTTATCTTAGGTGATATGTTCTAAGATACCCAGTAGACCTGAAGCCACAAATAGTACTGAATCCTGTATGTACTAGTTTTTTTCTTGTTCATTCTTACCATAGATATTAGCAATCTCAGGTTACAAATCTTTTCTTATTAAGTCAAAAACACCTTTTCACTTAAAGGAAGCCATTTACATATCTATCAGTACTCTTGTGCTTTGGACCCATTATTATGTAAAATGTGGTAAGAACTGATATCCTGTGACAATCTGTCATATCATGTGGATATGCTAGACAAAAGGATGATTTACGTGGGGCTGGCTGGAGCAGTGGCTCAGCAGCTGGAGCGTTTGCCTAGCATGAGTGAGGACTCAAGTTTAAACCCCAGCACCACATACACAACTAAGTTTTGAGGAAACAAAGACCAGATGAAAAACTAAAGTTGATTCCCCACCCCACCTAAAAAAAAATCATGTTGGCAGGATGTGATGAAACAATCAGATTTCATCAACTTCATCATAATATTACAGAGTTTAAAACTTGTAAATTCCTTATTTCTGGAATTCTTGATTTAATATTTTGAGACCATGGTTGGTCACTGGAAGGGAAACTGCAGACAAGATATACCACAGTTTGTATAATGAACCATCTAAAGAGTGTACATTATTTCTTATTTGAAACCAAAAATAAAGCTTGAATTAGCTCTTTTCTCTACACAACATCCACATTTTATTAAAGGGTGCTACAAATTTAGGAAACATTCGATTTAAAATATTTTTGTCAGGGAAATATGACTAGAAACCTCTAAAATTCCATATTAACCTGCCAAAATAAATATGCATGGCAAGATTAATTTTTACTAGGATTTTTTGTTTTTGTTTTTAAAGACAGAGGGACAGTGAGAGAGACAGAGAAAGAGAGAAACAAATTTATTTAGTTTTCCACATGGCCTTTGTTGCTTCAACACTTAGTTGTGTAAGTGGTGCTGGGGTTTGAACCCGGGTCCTCGTGCTTGCCTGGCAAGCACTGCTGAGCCACCACTCCAGCCCCTTTACTAGGAATTTTAAGAAGATTGTTTAGGGGAAGGGAAAGAAATAGAATTGAAAAAACACTAGCCTACTCTTTACTCACCCAAGAAGCCAAATAATATGTATGCAATAATTTAATTCTGGAAAATGCACAATCACACACAAGATGGCAATCTCAGAGCACTGAATCATATGAAGTATTGTGAACATGAGGTCCTCCTGTAAGTTCTCAAGTTGCATGCCATGAAACTGGCTCTATGTATAATATATATGATAATTTTTAAACTAATTTCAACATTAGAAAGATCATACTAATATTTAACATCACAATTCCAGCTTAGAATAATTTAGTAAAACAGAATGATTCAGATACATGCCAACGGGACTGGGGGTATAGGTCCATGGTAGAGAATGTGCTTAGCGTGTATGGGCCCCTCAGCTCAATGCCCAGCATCAATAAAAAACACACAGCAAAACTGATGACCTCAAGCCAGGGTAAACACACCTGTATGCCCAGCGCCTCTGGAGGCTGAGGCAGGAGGTTTAAAAGCTCAAAGGCAGCCTTAGCAAGGCCCTAAATAAATGGCTGGGTATATGATTCAGTGATTAAACACCCCTGGGTTCAATCCCTGGTACCAAAAAAGAATAAAAAGGAAGACTGATGATCCTATTAGTATCTCTGGTCCTATAGTTTATTTTGATCAAAATTATCAGTGTATCTGTTTCATGGAAAATTAGGACAAATAGATAAGCAGTACTTTAGAACACCAGTTCACAATCATGGTGTATCCACATAATTTTGAGATATGTAGGAAGATATATTTAAAGAACTATACTACTACTCTTCGTCACTTGAAAATCTACATATATGTGTATGTATTTTTTTTAAATAGTGAGGGAATTAAAACAAACTAGAAGTACATGTAACTCTGCTGAAGCCTGTACCACATATATGCCCCATAAGAGTTTGTTGAGCATCTTTTATGTGAATAATACAAGGTTGGTTACTGTAAGGTAATGTAAGTAAAATGCTTAAATATACATGGTATATAAATGGGTATCTCTTAAAATCTTACCTCTCCCATTTCTTGTCTCAGTTGTTCAAATTCCTGTTTCTCCATTTCTAATTTATGCTTCCGTTCCTCCTCTGTTCGTCGTTTTTCTTCTTCCATCTTTTGTTTTAATAATTCCTCAAAATTGATTTCCAGTTTCCCCGGTGTAAGAGATTCTTGAGAGATTGTTTTATATATTTCTGGGGAGTCATCATCTATTACCTATTTGAAATAATTCCTTTATTAAATTTGCCAGAATTTGGGCTGGAGCGGTGGCTGAGTAGTACTGCACTTACCTGGCTCAGTAGTATTGCACAAGGACCTGGGTTCAAACCCCAGCACCACATACACAACTAAATGTCAGAGCAACAAAAACCAGATGAAAAACTAAATAAAAATTCTCTTTCACAAACAGACTTGTGAATGCTAAAAAGGGAATATTCTTGTAGAAATTGGCATTACTTAAATAGAAAGGTTTCATGCTGAGCTAAAGAAGAGGATCGTAAATTCTATTTGAAGAATATAAAACAGGGCTGGAGTGGTGGCTCAGCGGTTTTGGTGCTGGTTCAAACCCCAGCACCACGTACACAACTGAGTGTTGGAGCAACTAAGGCCATGTGAAAAACTCAATAAAGTTGTTTCTCTCTTTCCCTGTCTCTCTCACTGTCCCTCTCTCTTTAAAAAAAAAAAAAAAAGTATAAAACAGGGCAGAGAGGTGGCTCAGCAGTTATGGGGCTTGCCTGGCATGCGCAAGGATGCAGGTTCCAATCCCAGCATCATGTACGTAACTTAGTAGAGGAGCAATGAAAGCCACATGGTGCTGGAGTTTGAACACATGTCTTCACGCATGCTAGGCAAGCACTGTAACTGCTGAGCCACTGTAACTTGCTGAGCCCCCAAAGCAAGAAATTAACAGTCCCCAAATTATAGTAATGGCAAAGGGAAATGGGGGAAATACAGAGTAATTGAGGAGATGGGACAAATGAGACTTAATGACTAACTGGATTTCAGGCATCAAAATATAAATGCTTCAGTCTTCCAAGAAGTTTCTGATTTGAGCATCTGGTGGGTTAAGCTAAATGGACACCTAGTTAAATGTGCCTGAAGCTCATTCAAACAGAGAAACAAAAAACAAGTTATTATATCACCGAAGCCAATTAAAATATTTCCAAGAGAAGGGTGTTAGTGTTCATGTGTCAAATTGCTTGAAAATAGTTTCTCAGATAACTATACAATTTTATAAACATTAAAATGGTATAGAAAATATAACTGTGGCAGTTAAATTAGGTAATAACATCCTGGAGTGATGGGTGAGCATTATGGAAAAGTCAAATGAGTGTGCTTAAAATGACTCCAATCAGGCTGGAGCAGTAGCTGAGCAGCAGAGCACTTGCCTGGCATGCACAAGAACCCAGGTTTGAACGCCCAGCATCACATACACAACTGAGTGTCAGAGAAACAAAAACTACATGAAAAATAAATAAAATATTCTCTTCTTTCTTTAAAAAAATGACTAAACATTTAACATACATTGGATAGGAGGAAAACTGAAAAAAAGGAAAGGAAAAATGAAAGAATGGAGGCATAGAGGTAGTATGGAAAGACAGAGGAGGAGTAAATGGAGAAGGAGGAGGGGGAAACATGGGGAGGAAACTCTATTCATTAGACAGTTTCTGGAAAACATAACTTCCTAGAGAAGGAAGGAAATATAAGTCAATTATATCAGGCATGAAATATATCAGAACCTTCTCAAAAGTAAATTGAAATAAATTACCTTCATCTGATAGGTATTATTCCATGGAGGACTTTAAAATCTATTTGTCATTCTTTCTTGGCTCAGATTCCAGAAAAAAACAGGGTACTCCTCAAGTCTAATGATTTCTATTAACAAGCTCTAAAAGCTAAATCCTAAGGCATCCTCCTGTTACATTCTCTTACCATGCTTTTTCGTGCTTCAGCAAATGCCGCCTTTTCTTCCTCTATTCTCCTTCTGGCTGCTGCTTCTGCTTTCCTTTTTTCATCTTCTCTCCTTTGCTTTTCCATTTCTTCAAAACTGAGTTTGAGCTTACCAGGGCGGTACCTTTTAAAATTTTTTTCTGTGTTTTGTAGTTCTTCATCTTCATTTACCTAGTAAAAGAAATGATTCATTACTGAGAATTGAGATTCATTAAAATAAGAATGAATTATCAATCAAAAGGCACAGAATTATCCATTTTGCACAGGAATGCTTCATATTCCTAATACACTTGGTTAAAATCCCCTTCCTTTTTAATGCCTTATGTGATAAAATATGCAAATTTGGAAAAATTCCAAATAAAGATGTACTCAAAAAAATAGTCTTTTTGGTAGTATACAAAATAAAATTCTTTTTTTTTAGCACTGGGAATTGAACCCACGGGTGCTTAATTACAGAGTTACATTCCCCAGTCCTTTTTAATTTTTATTTTTAGACAGGGTCTCACTGAATTGCTTAGGGCCTTGCTCATTTGCTGAGGCTGGCTTTGAACTTGTGATCCTTCTGCCTCGTCATTCAGAGTTGCTAGAATTACAGACATTCGCCGAGGTGCCTGGTTTAAAATTCACATTTTGTAATTTTTATGGATTTTTTTAAAACTATGAACTACGTAATTTTTCCATACACTAGTCAGGTTAAAGATTATTATTTGGAACTATTTTATATAAAAGTCAAGTTTCATGATTTTAATTTATTAAGTAAACTATTGTTATTTGTTATTTGATTATTTCTATTTGTTTTTTTCTTTCTACCAGTGATATCTAAAATATGTAGGTATTACACAACTATAACTGCCCCAAAAGTAGTAACATTTTCAGATGTCAGGAATTAAAATTTTTGTAATATAATCCTTACTTATCACTAGTAACAGCTGATCAAGAAAGTTGTCAGTTTAAAAATTATAGATCTTCCATTTTTATTTATTAATTTATTTTAAGAGGGAATCAATTTTTATTTAGTTTTTCATGCGGCCTTTGTTGCTCCAACACTTCTACGCTTCATTGTACATGTGTTGCTGGGAATTAACCTGCATCCTCGATCATGCCAGGCAAGTGCCATAATCCATTTTTAAATTCTTAAAATTAGATTTGAGGGGCTGGAGCAGTGGCTCAGTGGTTATGGCGCTTGCCTGGCATTCACCAGGATGCGGGTTCAAACCCCAGCACCACATACACAACAAAATATTGGAGCAATGAAAGCCACATAAAAAAACTAAATAAAAATGATTCTCTCATTGTCCTCTCTCTTTAAAAAAAAAAAATTGGATTTGAAATCAGTGTGGTTTTTTTTCCTTAAAGAAAGAGGGACAGTGAGAGAGAGTGAATCAACTTTTATTCAGTTTTTCATGTGGCCTCCATTGCTCCAACAGTTCATTGTGTACATTGTGCTGGGGTTTGAACCCATATCCTCGCAAATGCCAGACAAGTGCTGTAACCTCTGAGCCACTGCTCCAGCCCCCAAATCAGTGTTTTAGTTTTCAATTTTATTTTTACTGATAAATCTATTAACAACATAACAGCCATTAACATTTTTAAAGCACTTACTATATGCCAAATTCTACTTTAAATGTCTTCTACATAATAACTTACTTAATAATTTAAGAAGGAAGCATAGTTGGGCACAGCAGCCCACACCTGTAATCCCAGCAACTTGGGAGGCAAATCACAAGTTTGAGACTAACTTCGCAAACTTAGTGAAACCCTGTCTCGAAATAAAAAGGACTGGGGATATAGCTTAGTGGCAAAGCACCTTTGGGTTCAATCTCCAGTCAAAACAAACAAACAAAAAACCAAGGAAGTGCTATTGTTTTCGCCATTTTACCAATGAACCTGCAGAGTTTAATAACATGGCCATGTTTACATAGTTATAAACAGTAGATATTTAAATAAAGGCAGTCTGGCTCCAAAATCCATCACTATATTACACACACACACACACACACACCCCACAAATGTATATTCCTTAATAAAATGTTACTTCAATATGTTTAAATATTTGAAAACTGTACTGAAGTGAAATGTGCATTTATAATTAGACTTAAAAATGTCCTGTAACTATGTCATTAAATACATTGCTGCAGGGTGCAGTGGAACACATTTGTAATCCCACCACTTCAAGAGGCTGAGATAGGAGAATCCCAAGTTCAAAGCCAGCCTCAGTAATTTAGTGAGGCCCTGAGTCACTTAGGGAGACCCTGTCTTAAAATAAAAAATAAAAAGGTCTGGGGATGTGACTCAGCAATTAAGCGCCTCTGGGTTCAATTCCAGGTACCAAAAAAAAAAAAAAAGAAAGAACTTTATTTTGCAGTCTACCAAAAGACTGTTTAGCTATATTTATACCTCAATTTAAGTACATAAACACACACATGTTATGCTGGAGGGAAAGCAGGTTTGATGAGTAATTATTTTGCATATTTATACATAAGTGTATTGGATAAAATGCCCCAAAATGAAAACTTGAAAACGATACAGATGAATTTTATTTATGGAATAAAAAATCATGCTTTTTTTTTCTTTTTCTTTTCTCTGTGTGTGTGTGTGTATGTGTTTTGTACCTGGGATTGGACCCAGGAGTGCTTTGCCACTGAACTACATATCCAGCCTTTTTTATTTTTTATTTTGAGACAGGGTCTTGCTGAATTTCTGAGGCTGACTTCGAACTTGTGATGTTCCTGCCTCATCTTCCTGAGCTGCTAGGATTATAGACATGTACATCACACCCAGTCACGTCCTTTGATATAGAAAATCTTGAATTTATAGTAATAAACTTTGTCTAAAACTAGTTAGCTTCTTTAATGTTAAACATAAGGTTTAAGTATATATATTTTTACCATTTGCCGCCTTGCTTCTTCAAAAGCACGCTTCTCCTCT
This sequence comes from Aplodontia rufa, assembly GCA_004027875.1. Classification (NCBI taxonomy): domain Eukaryota; kingdom Metazoa; phylum Chordata; class Mammalia; order Rodentia; family Aplodontiidae; genus Aplodontia; species Aplodontia rufa. The sequence goes on from PVKS010016616.1 coordinate 40,561, forward strand.
TCTAAACGCTGTCTTGCTTCCTCTTCAGCTTGCTTTTTTCGGTTTTCTTGTCTTTGTCGCTCCAGTTCTTCAAAAGTTAGTTTCAGTTTTCCAGGAAAAAGTGATTCTTTTTTTGGCTCACTTTCCATTTCATCATCCTAAGAAAACATAAAAGCTCACCTGTTATTGCTGGAGCAATGGCTCAGCAGTTATGGTGCTTGCCTAGCATGTGCAAGGAGTAGAGGTTCGAACTCCAGCACCACATACACAACAAAAGCCACATGAAAAACTAAATAAAATTGATTCTCTTTCTCTTCCACTGTCCCTCTCTCTCTTTAAAAACAAACCCTCACCTGTTACAAAGAGGAATGCTGCTAAATTAATTACTTTGATTCATTCTTTTTTTTCTTTTTTTTTTTTTTTTTTTTGGCACCAGGGATTGAACCCAAGAGCACTTAACCACTTATCCCCAGCCCTTTTTTGTTTTTATTTTGAGACAGGGTCTCAATAAATTGCTTAGAGCCTCCCTAAATTGCTGAGGCTGGCTTTGAATTTGTGATCCTCCTGATACAGCCTCCTATGCCTCTGGGATTATAGGCATGGGCCAACGCACCCAGCTTTGATTCATTCTTTAAAATAATAAAAAAATTACCATGACAAATGAAAGACATTTTGCTTCCTTGAGAGATGGTTGTTGTTCTTCATATCTTATTCTTTTATCTTCTTCATTGTTAATCCTTCCTTTCTCATCTTGTTCTTTTTCTAGATCCTCAGAATTCTTTTTAATTTTTCCAGGTGTTTTGTATGATTTGACAGGTACCACTGTTATAAGTAGTGAATCATCTCCTTCCTATTTATAAGATAGATAATTAGTATGTATCTTCTTAATAAAAATTCAAGTTTTGGGGGACTTTTGCCTCCATCATTGGTGAATTTCATTACATTGCCATCAATGCTACTACAAAGAACAATTTTTACTTTTTTTATTTTTTGTTCTTCAGTATCAGGTATTGACCCAGGGGTGGTTAACCACTGAGCCATATCCCCAGCCATTTTATACTTTATTTTAAGACAGGATCCCACTAAGTTGCTTAGGGTCTCACTTTGTTGCTGAGGCTGGCTTTAAATTTGAGATCCTCCTGTCTCAGCCTCCCGAGTCACTGGCATTATATGCGTGCGCCACTGTGCCCCACAAAAATTTATTTTTTATTAATGACTGTTAGATATGTTCTCTAAATTCATTGTGTATTATGAGTTAATCTTATTGAGATCCACTGCTGACAAGGTTTGTCAAGCATTCTGTCTCCTAGAAGATAGAGATAACATAGCTAATTAGAAAAAACTGTAGTGACACTGCCCGAATTTAGCTTTCCATGTACCAATCCCACAAAGGTAATATACATGTGAGTGTAATCTAAATCAATTTGATGGTGGACAGATTTGGCATAAACACATAGAAAATTATCTACATTATTTTTCTCTCCATGCAAGTTTTTAAAATACTTAATAAAATTAATATTTAATGAAAAAATAAAAACCTATAGGATATCCAAGTGATTTATTCTAATTAAAAACTCTATATATTTTTATCCTATTAATATATTCTAAAATTTATTTTTTAAAATTGACAGTTCTATTACTACATAATCTATTGTTCCCTCTTTTTAGAAAAATAAAGGGAAGAGTTATAAAATTCCCCTAAAATAAACTTTTTCCAATTTATGTGGCTGAAGTTATAGGTACACCATCAAATAGTTTGGTTGATTTTTAACTTTCTCTGTTAGATAAAAAAGAATTACTAGAATTTCAGTGGTTGTTGATACATGGTAATACACACAGCACTCACTATATTAGTATGTGAAAATTTAAACACAAACTATCAGGAACTCTGAGGATAGAAGACAAATGATGAAAACTGCTTTTTTAAAATGTTAGTATTCAACAATCTCAGTTGTTAGTAATAGTTCAAGAAATATATAGTCTTGGCAGAGTATCCCACACTGAGATTGAGACTTGTCCTAACTATGAGAGCAAAAGCATATTTCTCTTTAAAAACACTAGTGTTTCAAAATGCCAAAATATGATCTTGCTGTCATAAATAATTCTTTTTATTGTTATAATCATAATTAAAAAGCTAAATATAAACCCCTTTTCATTTGTTTCTTAGATTACAAGATAATTTGTGAATCAGATAATCTTAGTGGAATGCTTCATTAAAGGAAATGTCTGTTTACCTCTGATGCTGTTTCAGTTCCCGTATTGTTTATGTCCTCAATCTATTGAATGAGAATTTCATATCATTACATTACATTGGATTTCTGGCTGTTGCCCTTAGACATACAACTGAAAAGTAATTTAATTGTGATTTATGGTAATTTTTCAAATTTATAATTTTTGAAATATTTTTATGTTGTTCCAAATTAGCCAAATGAACTTTCATGGGGGTGTGGAGGAGTACCAGGGATTGAACCCAGAGGTGCTTAACCACTGAGCCATATACCCAGTCCTTTTTATTTTTTATTTTGAAACAGGGTCTTGCTAAGTTACTCAGGGCCTCACTAAGTTGCTGAGGCTGGCTTTGAACTTGTGATCCTCCTGCCTCAGCCTCCCAAGTTGCTGGGATTATAGGCATACACCACCACACCTGGCTAGCCAAATGTCCTTTTACATGAAGATTAAACCTTATACTGGCTTTTATATTTTGAAATTAATATCAATATTCAGGAACAGAATATTAAGAAAAAAATAAGTTAAGCCTACCTTTGTAAATCTGGAAATTGAATAATGAACCAAATTCTTTTGACCTGGCTATGAGCTTATAAACAAAAATTATTGATTTAATTAACAATTTAAACTGACATACACAGAAACACTCCTCCATTTTCTGTCCCTGCCCCAGCAACAATCAAATAATTGTCAACAAAAACAAATGTCAAAATAAATAAATGTAACTGTCACAATAACAAAGTGCGGTAAAACATGTAGGCTAGCTAGTTTAGAAGGGAAAATTCTGATCATCATAATGTTATCTCTCCATATATATATATATATATATAT